>JASAMY010003651.1:0-17306 GCA_030248085.1 Paralinhomoeus sp. GSCO2_6 | reverse complement strand
TCGCTTAAAGCACTGAGTCGGCGGCGCACACACGCACGTACAGCTCGAGTGGAGGACCCTAGGAGAAGCACAGTCACCACGAAGCAATTTTCCGCAAACCACCAGCGCTTGACGAGAAACATTGCTCGGTTGAGGCGGGCAAGGGCAGTATTGGCATCAACGCTTCCATTTAGAGCCGCATTCTTGTATTCCGACCCATGCGGCTCTAAATGCAAACTCGAGAAACTAACAAGGCAGTGTGACGCATATTCGACCGCGCTCGAAGGTATGCATGCAACACAAGTCCGCCGGGAGGCACGCGTCGCGCATTGAGCTGTCCAGACGCCAAAGCCAGCACCCATTTGGTCTCGCTCTGTCGTGCTCTCTCTGATAAGCGCCACAGGCTGGTGATGCTCGAGTAGCAGCCGTCGGCGGAGGCGGCTTTGTGCCGGCCCGAGACGGAGGGCAGGAGGCGGCGGCAGCAGAGCGAGGCGACGATGACGCTGACGGCGACGAAGACGAGCGCCAGCGAGCCCAGGAGCACGCCGAACGTCGTCGTGCTCAGGCAGACGCCCGCCTCCGCGTACCGACGCGCCACTGCGCTCGTCCGGTAGCGGTTGCGCCGTTCCAGGAACGCCTCGAGGCTGTCGCGCCTCGCTCGCTGCTCCTCCGGCACTGTCGAGCGCACGAGACCATCTCAAGTGCGTGTTGTGTTGTGTTCGGATTGTGAAATTTGGCTTCAGCACAGACGAACGCGTACCGAATTCGTCGGGGTCCTCGGTGCTGTCGAGCACGAAGATGGGCTGGGAGCGCAAGTCGGCCTCGATGACGGCTCTGGCGGCGCCGTCCGAGCGTGCGCTTCTCCTGAACCATAAATCGGAGTTTTGCGTTTGGCGAAACTCCGTAGTCCAACCTGAATCTTCTGGGGATTCTTTGTTCATTCTCAGCTTCGGACGTGGACGCTGCAGCCCCACTATCTGCCAGCGTGAGCCGCTCGTGTGTCTCGCTCCGGGATAGCGCACGGCCCGCACAGATCGGTGGCTAAACGTCTCTTGCAGCAGTTGGCCAGGCACATTGGCTGGACTTTCACAATGTGAAAGAAGCCTACCGTGATGCCGGCGCATCCGTTGTCCGCCTTCATGCAGATCTTAATCTGGCACTTGAACTGAACCTGGACGCGGTCGGCAAACTTTAACACGTGACTTTCCCTGTAATTCAAAAATTCGTTAACCCGTACTACCACGAGTAACTTCTGCATAAATGCAGTGCCTGTAGGCCAAGTTGAGCGCTTTCGCGTACGTTGGATCTCCCAGGAGGTAACTATCCGCGTGGCATTAAAAAGGTCGGGTCCTTCTTTGCTTGTACGTATGCTGACGACAATCGCTAGTGGGGCACACACCCCTTCTCGTCAATGATCAAGCGCTTCTCGCCTTGGCCGCTCAGAATGACGCAGCTGTGGACGAGCATACCGTACAACTGCTCGGATTGCATGGTACAGAATGCTCTTCGCGGTGGCGGCACTGTGGGTGGGTGGGTAGCAGAGTGGCGTACTGGAGTTGCGCACTCCAGATGCGGTAACGACCTGGTCACCGATGCGGGCGTAGCGCAGATGGTTGCCGGTTGATCGTCGTATTGTGTAGACGCACTGGGGCACGGGGACTGGTGCTCCAGCTTTTGCGTCGTCAGCATGCTGTAATAGGTAGATTGGAGAGGGGAGCAGTTATCGGTCGGCACAGTCGCATCTCGCGATGCAAACTGTGACGACCATACCTGTAACCGGGAATTGGACCTGGGGGGGAGGGTTCGGGCACTTTCTGGGGGGGGAGGTGGTGGGTGGGGTGAAAATCTGGAGGAGGGGGGGGTCTCGGGATAAAAAAATAGGCAATTTTTGGTCTATTTTTAGTCAAAAATACACTGTAAAAACCTGAAAATAGGTACTTCTTAGTCAAAATACACTGTAAATAACGCAAAATAGACACTTTTGGGGTCGATTCTTGCTCAAAAACACTGTACAAAACGCATTTATTTTGCATTATAGTATGTAGTAGAAAGTTTCCAAAAAGTCTGGGGGTCTGGGTGGGGGTTCAGGACAACCTGGGGGGGGGGGAGGGTTGGGGAGGGTGTGGGTAGGGTCAAACTCAGCACCTGGGGGGAGGGAAACCCCCCCCCCCAAACCCCACCCCAGTTACAGGTATGGTGACGACGGACCTGACGTCCAGCGATGACGTCACCGTCTTGGACATCTCCCGGTACATGCACTTGATGTGATAGGCTTTATCGATTTTCGTGATGAAAATGTGGTGGAAGGAGACGACGACGACTGCGGAGAACTGCATGCCTTGCGGGTTGAGCTGGAATATTATTCGGGAGTTACTGTAGGTGATATATGGACATTGTCGAAAACGCGAACCGTGCGCTGTCGCTGCATGTCGCAGTTGCCGTGTATGAGCACGATGCCGCCGGTCGGCTTGCCAAACGTGTCGTTGGCGTTGTAGATCACCTTGCAGTCCTGGTTGTTGTAGTGACCCTTCACATAGACTTTGCCTAAGCGCGCACCACGGATTTTGCCTTCGTAAAGAGCAGGCGCAAGCTCAACAATCAAGCTGCGCAAGAGGCCTGCTTCGAACCTTGAAATGGCTTCTCCGTTCGGAACTGCATCTCAATCGTCTTTGAGCCACACTCGACCTCGGGTTCGCCTGCACATACAATAGGAATGCATAAAATGTCGGTATTTTGCTTTCTTTGTATTTAAAACGGTACATAGAACGGTACCGCGAAACCCCTACACCCGCATACAATGTAAATAGAACAATACCTACATACAAACACCTTGCTAACCAAGACTGTGCCGTGTAGTGCCGTGTACTTACAGTAGGTGTGAGTGAGTGATTACAATACACGATAGACGACAAACAATAGACGAAGGAAACTAACCGACGATTCCATTGTCAATTTCGACCGCATGAGCTGTCACCAAAATCTAAACGACAATAGTTTCGCTTGACGCTGCATCCTTCTCTGTACGTACAGTACATACAGTGCCGAAGTGCCACAGTGTCACGAACGCAGTATTTGTTTGTGCACAGCAGTGTTTTAGAAACACGGAATTTCGTTCGCGCCCTTTAACGATGCCAATTACCTATGTACGCCTGTCTCTCACGCGCCAGTTCTCACGACAGTTCTGTCTAGACTCCACTCAAGTCCCATTCAGCACAGCTCGACCTTCAACCATTGCCCAATCACAACACACCCCCTCGTAGCACGAATTGTGCATGCGTATGTACATGTATCTACGCTGTACCAACATTGTCAGGCCTACCCTCAGATAGGTGCGCTGCCTCGTTAGAAAGCGATTTGCGCATGCAAACGTGTTGGATACGCGAGTACAATGCGGCGCGCGAGACGCATCGCCGCGACGCAAGCTCGTCCTAACCCAGATACCTACGTCGCGTCGGCGGCACCGCTTTTGATGCGTGACAAACCGCGCCCCCGCTGCCCGCGTCGTTCCCCCACTTTGTACGGTGGGGGGGGGGGGGTAGTCTAGCTGAACAGCCGACGCATGGACACTCCACAACGCTGTCCCACTCCACTGCAGCATTGTGCGCGTCAAGGACGTCGTCCGCTGCAGCTGCGGCCAGTCGGCGCCCGAACAACCACTGCACACGGCGTTTATTGCGCTCGCTAGGATTGGCCATTGGTCGCGCACATTTCCTCGACGATGCCCAGTGATTAAGGGTGACGTGAGACAAAGGGAGGGGACAATTATTCCACCGCACGATTCTGGGTGGCCCCCAAACGATAGAGACGTCGCGCATCTGCGGAACGAGCGGTAACGTTGCAATCGGTTGCACTGCGAGAGAGTATGTACCTACATACATCTAGCAAGTACTACATATACAGTTCTTAGTGCACATTAACACACATCCTGTGCCGTAACTAGAGTTGAGTTGAGAGTTCGTTTTGACTCTGAACCAACGTATTTTTTTGTAACTGCGCGCCCAACTCTAGCCGTAACACTTTTAATAGTATCGCGTGAGTCGAAAACAGTGACGACACTGTTCCAACTGAATTCACACTTTGCGTATGCACTGTGTAATGTACGCTCACTAAAAAAGAATACTCACGAAAAGAAGCAGTGTCGTTGACGTCCTCTGCAACGCGTTGCCGCTCAAATTTGACATGGTCGGTTCTCTCGTCTTGTACAGACAATTGTTTTCTTGAGCACCAGGGAATGTTGGTAGTGGTTTTTTTCTGAACAAGGTCGCTAGCCAATTTCCTTTGTCGACCGCGCCCACTGAGCACCGAGATGGGACGCGACCTGCTCTTCGCTATTATTTTTGGCCGGGGAACGGCAGTGGCAGTGGTAGCATGTCGCCAATGAATCGCGAGAGAGACAGCACGGCGCGTCCCGGACAAAGGCGTCCAGGGGCAACGACAAATTAGAGCTGTAGTCGCACGCGCCCTCTGCCCCGTCGCGCTTCCGCCGGCTGACCGACGGACCTACCCCCCCCCCCCCCCGACCCCCGGTCGACAGGACAGAGGACGCGCTCGCGCTCAAAGGAGCAGTCGGCTGCGCTGTGGAGGCAGGGCGGCGCTGGAACGGAAAGCGGCGCGCGCGCGGCGGAGCTTAGTATCGGTGCGCGAACACACGGCCAACAACGGGCTGACGATGGCGGGCGGGCCTCCCTGTTGCGAGTGGACAAACGCGGGACGCAAGCGGGCGCGAAAAGTCGCACGTCGCGCGCGTCGAGAGCGCGGCGGGCTGGCGTGCTGGCCGGTTTCGGACGAAGACGGAGGGAACAGATGGCGGACTATTGGGCCCTGGGGAGGGATGGAAGAAATTTGAGCGTCGTCGCCCCGAGGGCCGCACGACCGACCTTGACGCGACGTGTTGCTTCTGACGGGGGAAGAGCACTCGACGATTGAACTCAATCGATCGATCGACGGAGCCGTCACACGCGTCGATCAATCAATCACCGGACGCATTCTTCGCCGCGCGGACTTTCGGCGAAAAAATCTGGTTCTCAGTTGACGTGGGTCCTGACGTGGGACGCGGCCGATTCGCGACAGGCGGTCCTACCCGAGACATTTCGCTCCACTTGACACGACGAGGGCCGAGAGCGGCGAGCGGCCGCTGCGACTGTTTCACTTTCTTTCGCGCTCAGTTTCGCAAAAAGTGGCGGGCGCACACAGCAACTACCTACACGCTGTTACGGTAGCCGTTGGGGGGGTGGGCGCGTGGTTTGGAGAAGCGGTGGCCGCTGAGGTCTTGATGGGGGACGTGGAGTGAGTCTGACCTCTGGTCGCGGGGAGGCTTTCAATCGGCGCCGAACAAACAGGCGTCTCGACTGAGTGACTGAGAACGAGTGCCGAGGAGCGGAGAGGACGGCCGGCCGGAGACGAGCGTCTTCGAATCGGCGACGACCGATTGTCGAAGAAAGCCGGCGCAGCAGCGCCTCAAGGTTTTCAAAAGGTGCCGGACGGACGGACACGACCGCTCGCGCGCGCGCGCCGGCGCGCCGGCGCGCCAAGGTTGCGTCGTCGCTTTACGGTCGAGCGGCCAAGACGTCGCCGACAGGTGTTCAAGGACGAATTGCGAGCCAGTCGTTGACTTTTCCCTCGGCTTTATCAGACGGCCCGTGGAAAACGCAAACGGGGCGCTGTGCGACGGACGTGTACAGGAAAGGGAGGGGGGGGATTTCGGCCGGGGTCGGCGCCCTCGCCTTTGATCTAATGCGGCGGCTGGCCGGCCCGCTTGCACGCGCGCACACAATTGAGCGACGGCGGCGACGGCGGCGTCGGCGAGCGCTTGAACCTAAGGTCAAAGACCCAAAACACGCGTGGCGCGCGCACGCGAGCAAGTCCCAAGTGCCATATTCTCAAGGAGGAGGAGGGTGGGGGGGGGCTGTATACGGGCATTACCTTATTTCCAGCCCGCCTAATGCGGCGATCAGCGGCGCCGACTGGGACGGACGCTTGGCGTGGGGCCGCTTCCTGTTGTCGGCCGCTCGAAACTCTGTCCTGGCGACGACAATGACGGCGCTCCAAGAGGACCTTGTCCTTGAGTGCCTGGCGCACCGCCGGCCATTTGTACGCTCCATGAGAAAAGACACGACGACGACGACGGCGACACCAAGCGCGCTCTAACGACACCCACCACCTTGGCGACACGACACCGACCATTGTAATAATTGGCACTATTTGTTCCGCCGGCGCGATTGTCCGCCGTGCGATCGGAAATATCAGCGGCTGCAGGCGTGAATAAACAGCGCCAGCCTTCTGCAACAATTCTAACACGGGATCGCCCTTGAGTGTGTACGACTGATCCTGCTCTACTCGTACAGTATGCCTATACCTAGGCGACTTCTCTAGTTCATGGCACACATGTTCAAGTACACTGTAGTGGTACGGTGTATACATATGAGTCATGGTTCTAGCGCCGCAACTTTCCGAGCATTTTACGGACAGACCTGCTTTCAAGTTCTACACAGACTGACCCGGTAGACATGTATAGGCACAGTGTACATGTATGAAACTGATTCGAGTGTCACAACTGTCCATCCACAGACGAGCGATCCACAGCCACAGTCCCTTGAAGATGCCAATCCGTTCAAGTGGGACATAATCACATAGGGATGGCATCAGAAAGCCGCCCCCCCCCCCTTCCCAGTTGGAACCCTGTGTAACGATCTAACACACAAGGTACAGTAGCTTACAATAGATTGGCGGCTGACAGTGGGAGAAAGTGGTGGCTCTTGCATAGGTATGCAACTGTTCTTCAGCTGAAATCTAAACCGCCCCTTTTCCACCGAAATCAACAGAGATCTTAGCCTAGCCGTGACTGCCCCTCTCCTCTCGATAATTCTGGCCGAGTGCCACGAAACGTTTGGTTTTTATTTCTCCAGATGGGAAACAGCGGGAGCTGCAAAAACGGGTGTGTCAAGAAATTCTCGTCTGTTGCAGACAGGAGTCATTTTCTCAAAAGCTTTACGACGTCCACTTATCGATCAATTGACGTGTGTTGGCTGGCAACGCCGCCGCCATTCGCCACGCCTAGGCGCGCGCAGCGCCCCCCCCCCCGCTTATTGTTTCCGCCTCCGAGAGGAAGTATACTCTAGCCAGACTCTGCAAAGCCAGCTAGACACCAAGCATGCGAGCTAATCAGGCCCAATTGGCCGTCGGGTGGCCGCACTGGCGGAAGTGATGTACGCGAGTCAGAGGCTCGAGGAGATCGAGAAGCACTGCTGCTGCGGCTGCATCGGCATCGTGCACGGCTGCATTTACATCGGCGTGCTCGAATTCTTGATCTTCTGCCACTCGCTGATCTTCACCTACGTCTACCACTTCGCGGGCCCGCACAGCTACGAGACCTACCACCCCATCTTCTCGGCCGTCATCAAGCACGAGTACCTACTGCCCCTGTTTGTCATTCAGTGGCTCTGGATTGGCGCCAACATCGTCCTACTAGTGGGACTCAAGTCTTTGAAGTGAGCGTAATGCCACGTACATATGCCACGAGTAATTTCATAAAGTGCAAACAACTCAAATGGTACCATTTTAGATGTTACTTGTTACTGCCTCGATTCATCGTACAGATTCCCGGCACGATGTGCATTGGGGCGCTGTGCGCACTGTCATTCATCAATATTGGACTGTCAAACGTGGGTATCGCGAACCCGCACGCACGCACGCACGCACGCGGCAATTTCATTTGTGCTTACTCGGTATACAATTTGTTGTCCTATACATTGTAGGTGCGCCTTAGCCCAGAGCTCATCGTCTCCCTGACGGCCTGTTGCGCCCTTGTGGTCGCCGAAGTGTACATATTCTTCGTCATGCGCGATTGTTACAGGTCTGGAATCTACTGTGCAATTCTACAAAACCTATAAGCATACACTGGGATGGAGCTAATCGTAGAAGGGTTGTAAATAAACTGAAATACTCCAGGGGGTAGGCTGATTGTAGGTTAGCCGGGGAGGAAATTAACAGGTCAGTAATGCTGCATGCTGAATGCTGCCTTCTTGCGAGCATTTGGCCGGCATTCAGGTTTCTGCAAGCTTGTCAAGAGTCAAAGGAGTATGAGCTCAGTTTGAGGCCAAAGTCGAACTACCTTATAAAGAGGACGACAAAATCAGCGATGCTGAGGAGAGGAACCAAGGTCGAGCCCACGACTGACGACCATTCGGAGGAACGATACTGAGTTGCCCATTGAAGTAACAGTGACTTTGTGCTACGGTATTCTTGTCTGCCGTCGGCGCAGCCGTGCTTGAAATACTCTTTATTAAAATTTGTTTAGCTGCAACAACAAAGCACGAGTATCTAAGCCGCGCGAGAGCGTCATCGTTGCCTACGGCCGGCGGTCGGGCTGTCGAGTCCGCTGCTGCCTGGCTTCTTTCTGGGCGGGTCGCGGGCACGCGGCCACTGTACAGGGAGAGAGGAAGGGAGGGGGAAGGCCAACCGACCGCTCTGGGCCCTGGTCTGGTCGGCACGATATGAGATTCGACTGGCGAAGCGGAGGGGGTGGAGGACTAGACCGGTGCGGTAGTCAGCCAGGGTGTCTGTCTGTCTGTCTGTCTGTCTGTCACATGTAGACGAAGTGGTGTCCGTCGGCGGCGGCGGCGGCGGGCGTGAACTGGAGGGAGGGGTCGCTGGTGGCGTGGCGGAGGCCGAGACTGAAGGAGCGACTGCTGTGCGTCTCGTCCTCCTCGATCCAGCGGAAGTGGCCCAGGTTGCTGGGCACGAACGCCGAGTGCTGGTACTGGCGCTCGATCTCGAGGAAGCGCTTCAGGTCCTCGAGCGTGATCTTGTCCTTGTGCGGCCGCGACTTCTTGAGCGCCGAGATCAGCTTCATCGCCTCCTTGATGTCGTCGCTCATGTTGATGAACGCGCCCCGGGCGCCGCGGAACTTGCGGCCGAAGTAGTGGAGTTTGGCGAAGAAGACCTTGAGCTGACTGCTCGCCAGGTCGATGCACATGGTGATGACGGCGAGGCCGACGATGACGTAGAGGACGATGAGCAGCAGGTAGACGAGGTCCTTCACCCAGACGTTGCCCAGGCCGATGGTCGTGATCGTGTTGAAGGAGAAGAAGAAGCCGTGCAGGAACGTCCAGATGGGCCCGCGCTCGTAGGCCGTGAACAGCAGACTGCCCATGGCACAGTAGCCGACGATCATGAAGAAGTAGCTGAAGATCGGCAACTCTACGCGCTCCGGCGCCCCCTCCGACGACGTCTCGTCTTCGTCAGTCGCCGCCGCCGCAGCCGCCGCAGCTGCCGATGACGACGACACCGGACCGTTGTCCCTGCTCCGCCGCGAGGGCGTCCGACCTGAACCAATGGCTGCTTTGCTGAACGAGCACAGCCTCACGAATCATTCTGCAAGCAAGCTGACGATCAAATGTCCACCCCTGCATTCACTGTAGCTTGACGGATTGCACAATTCCATAGGCGAGCGGCAAGTTGAGCATGCACGCAGACGAAGAACCATGCTCGTGGGCGATCGGGTCGACTCACTGGATCCCCTGGCGAGGCAGCGGCAGAAGGTCCTCCTGAGGTACTTGGAGAACTGGATGAGCTTGACGTAGGAGCGCGTCACCATCTCGGAGAGGAACTTGCCGATGTCCGCCGCCGTGATGAACATCAGCGGAATGCCCACCAAGCCAAAGAACACCGTGAACAGTCGACCCGCGGCCGTCATCGGCACCACACGGTCGTAACCTGCAATTTAGCGCAGTCGGTCATGCATCCCGTTGACTCTACACTAAGTCACTAACAAAGAAAATGCTATAAAAAGTCAAAAGAGCTAAAGAAGCGCTGCGCACACCGGTTGTGGTTATCACAGTCATTGCGTAGAGAATCGCGGCCTGCGGTGTCCAGTGCGCTGTTAAATTCCTAAAACTTGTGTGCATACCTATGCCACCTATCCAACCGTTTTTTTTTTGTATTCGTTACAGTGCAACCTCTCGTCTGAAATCCAGTTTTGGTCCTCCAGTGTGAATCGGTCGTCATACTCGTGAGCTTCTGACAGACCTTTCAGAAGAGGCCTCATGTGTTGACGCAACTGAAAAGCTTTGCTTTAGCAACACTGGTGCGTGCGTGCGTGCGTGCGTGCGTGCGTGCGTGCGTGCGTGCGTGCGTGCGTGCGTGCGTGCGTGCGTGCGTGCGTGCGTGCGTGCGTGCGTGCGTGCGTGCGTGCGTGCGTGCGTGCGTGCGTGCGGATGCGCAGTTCTTTTCTTCCGACCTGACTCATGCCGCCTTCGGTCTGGAGCTGCGCGTTGGCGCAAAAGTCAAACGTTTGGTTGAAAATGTCTTCGTAAACCGCCAGAATTTTCAACAGCTTTTGTCTCCTCCTGTCCATTTCAGGGGCGTTCTCTAGCCACAGGAAGACCGCAGCGCCTCCGGCGATGTACGTGAGCAACAACAACGTCAATCCGACGTGAGGCAAAAGGATTTTCAAAGTCTGAAGCAAAACAATTTGCCCATTTGCAACATGACGTAATGTGTACATACATGTGTACGTACTTGTTCACTGTGTTTAGGACACAACAAAAAAATTATTGCACTGTGAATAGACATCAAACACTAAAACTGGGTAAACGAGTCGTATGGATAAACGGGTAAACGGTGAACTATATGTAGCCGAGTCGCCAGTATGACTGCCAACTGGTATATGTACAAGTACCTACACAGTACGGTAAAGGCACACTTGGTCGACCTCGAGGATTGAGTGAACGCGCCGGGGAATGGCGAGTCCGCAGAAGCGGACGACTTTTTTGGGCGGCTGAGGCCGTCGACGCCTACGGCCGAGCGGCCGTCGCGGCGAGGAGCCAAAGTAGTGGTGAGTTGCGTGATTGGCCGGGACGAATATGGAGTTGCGGGGACTGGGTAGCATTTATTTCCCGGGGGGCCGAACAACAGCCAGCTCGGTGTCTCGGGCGCCGCGGCGCGCTAATTTTCCGCGGCCGCCATTGAGGACTCGTGGGGCCGCTTTACAAGGCCGTCTTCAGTTGCGCGCGGGCGCGTCCATCGGCCCGCCTCCGGCTGCTTGTTTCGCGGTCGTCGCCGGGCCCGAGACGACGACGGCCGTTGACGCCTGACGGCCCGACGCAACAACTGGCCGGCGGCGTCTCGACGCGCCGCGCAACCGACGGCGCCCCGTGCGCCTGTCTCTCCTCCCCCCGACGCGACGACGACGACGACGACGACGACGCGGCGTCTCATCTGCGGCTTTCGGGAAATCATTTCGCGCTGCCACCAAAAAAAGAGCGGCGCGCGCGCCACCTACCGCCCCCCCCCCCCACCCACATCCTCTGCGGTCGGGACGGGCTCGGGTCGCCGCTTCCGACCGAACTCACTTTTACGAGGCGCTGCCGAAGGGATCGTTTTTTGACCGATTGTCTGGACGTGGAGGGGCGTCGCTTCAGGGTCCGTCGTCGGCCGGTGGCGCCGGCGACGCCGAAGCTTGTACCCAGTGAACCGGGAGGCGTGGCGAAGCACTCGCTGCGCGTGTAGACCGGGATCATTATCGCCGACTTTACACACCTTCGAAGGCGACGACTTTTAACGACGTCGTCGAGGGCAGCGCAGCCAGCTGTGGCGGCGGCGTCGACGCGGCCGGTGCCGAAAACTGCCGCCGGCCATGTCAACAGGCCTGGGAAAACGCGGCGAGCCGACGACGACGGCTAATGGCAATCTTTCGGGGCTGTCGTCGCAACGTGTCGCGCCTCTGCGAGGGTGGGGCGCCTGCCGCCAAGGGCCGAGGAGCGTGTGTGTGTAAGCAAGCGGCCTTGGAAAGAAGCCACCGGGCGGCTATATGCAAGCCGTTCTCGTAGTAAAAGTCCGCGGAGAGCCGGCTGACCGAGCCACAACTCGATTTACTGACCTTTGTGCGGCGTCTCCGCCGTGATTGACTTGTGCGCCATGATACATACACCTCGAGACGCTCGCTCGTTAACAGGCGAGCACGCCCCCGCCTCGACCAGAACCCCCAGTGCCAACACGCCCGCTTACTCGGCGGCCGTTGTTTTTAACCAAACACGGAAGGCGCTGTTTGTTGGGCTGCGTTACTTACGGAGTTCGCAAGCGAGTTGGATTCAATAAATAAAGGGCTGAACGGCGTATGCGTCTATGGACAATGGACATGCACTGCACGTGTAGGTACCTGCAGGTACATAGCAGTGCATGTAACTGTATTGCGCGCCGCATCTGAAGGAGTGATATGCCTATAAAAAATTACCGTAAATCCTTCAATAGTGCCCAGGAAACTATTGTTTCAACCTCTCCGTACCACGGGCCGCTATTGGAAAACCATCAGTTTAGGATTTTATCCGGAAACAGTAGGTTGTAGGCCGCAGGCACAGCAAGCGTGCAACTATTCAAAGCTATACCGACTCAATCGAGTTTGAAAGTACATGTGCTGTAGCTGTGCGGTATGAATACTTGCACTCACCTTTACGACTTTCTGTTTGATGGTCTTCTTTTCTTTCGCTGCGTCCTTTTTCCCGTCCTGGCCGTCGTCCGATGCGACGCCCATCGCCTGCGCCCCCAGCGACGTCAGTGGAAACTCGTCCCATTTTATACCGCGCTCTAAATTTGTGAAAGAATTAGGTACCTAGGTATGTATGTATGTCTGTTGGTACTGCATGCGCCACAGTCCAGATTTCTTTGGATGGATTAGGGAAAGTTTGACGCCAAATCTTCGTAATTCCCCCAATCTCTCGCAATTTCTAACCAAAGCAGTAACAAATTATGGCACTTGCATGCAGGAGAATGCTATGGTACAGTGCCTTCATCAATACAGGTTACGTAGCTAACGGCCTAAGTACGGCATTATCCCTTCATCGACAGAGCCACTCTCTAGAAGCGCCTCTACCGGCTTCTCGGATCAGCCTTGCCAGCGCCTCTTTCTCTTTCTCGGTTCCGGATTCGAACGGACGCCGATGTTGCCAGCATTTTCCGCACCCGAGAAAATTCAGTTTAATGCGGCCGGGCGAGCCGCGCCCGGCTCCATATGCCCACAAATCAACCGCAAAACGGCCAGGAAAGGATCGGCCGTCCGCTTCGGCTGGCAGCTGCTTTTTATGATGAAGGCTGCTGGCGGTCTGAGTGACCAGTGCTGACCAGCGTTCGCTACACCCCCGTCCCGCGCACGCAACTGGCGTTCCTCCTTCTTCTGTCTGTGCTGTGCCCAATGGAGCCGTCCAACACATTGTTTTGGTCTCGCTGGAGGGGGGGGGGCAGCTGCGGCCTGCCCTCCTTCAGGTGAGAGAGCCGATTTGATTAACGCGACCGCGCGAACGAGCAAAAAACCAAATCGATACATCTCTACGCGTCAGAGTGGCCGAGGAACGTACCGACTTCGCGAAGGAGAAAAGTCGACTGTAGGATGTGGTCGCGAACCGGCACGAACGCGGTCATCTTCGCAGGAGGAGGCCAGTCGCGCGAACACCCCCACCAATGGCCCCACAGAGACACGCGGTGGCGGACTCACGCCCCGATGTTTGCGCTGGATTGGCTCCCAAGTATTTATATAGTACGCTTTCCGCCCCTCCTTAAGTGGCCTTCAGCTGTCATCAATCTCTCCTGGGGATCACCAGATGAAAAGCGGGGCGCCCTATCAAATGAACCAAGCTTCGTCTTCCCCCGCCTAGGAACGCCTCAGAGCGCAGAGTCAAAAAATAGAGATCGTAAAACTGCGGTCGACGAGCAGATTTTGGGAGCCGTTTGACGTTTTTATTTATCAGAACTCACCACTGACTGGCAGAACTTTGAAAGGCATTTTGGTGTTGGACGCCTGCGGATGGACGGAGTTCATTTGTGGAATTTACGTAAGCTGTCGCGATTCGGACAGTCGTAGGAGCGTGTTTGCTCGTTAGTTCGTTCTTTCACCAGTTTGAGGGCAGTCTGCGCAGCTTAACTTGATTACGGAGCGCGCATTGAGCCACCGAATTCAATGGGGCCGACGCGTCCGACGCGCCGACACCTGAGCTTCGGCGGCGAATGCCTTCGTCCGCGTCGCGGCGGACTTGTATACACGACACGTAGGGTGCATGAACGGACAAGCAACATTGAAGGCAGACTAATGTCTGCACTGTACTGCCGTCACTGTATTGGGGGTGCTGCGTGAGTGTGTCGAGGGAAGCGGTCAGTGCGGCTCACCTAGTTGGTAAATGCTGGCGAGCTGTCGGTCGAGGAGCGCGAACGCCGCGTCCGCGTGTCGTCGGCGCTCTTCGTCGCCTGCGTACGCGAGAGCGCGCGAATGGAAAGACAGATCGCTGCCGACGCTCAGCATCAACGGCAGCAGTTGTTTTCCGGCCAATTTGTTGCCACGAAAAACGCCGTCCGGCGGTTGGGGCTGCGACGATCGAGAGGGACAGACGGCAAGAGCGAATGGATCGGCCCCTGCACCTTTTACGGCCTGACGGACGGCGGGTTCAGATACATACATACAGACGAGTGGGGCAAGGAGCGAGGAGGATTTGCCAGACAAAAGAGTCGCAGAGGGAATTGAACTCGCGCCACAAATAGAGCGCTGGCCGTCTAGCTGCCGGTCGAGCTCGCGGCGCAAATTGCAATTCGTCTTGCGAAAAACCCCTGCAGGAGCGGATTGACTGAATATACTGTGCACGGTACTGTACATACATACTGCTTCAGATTGCAGACGTGGTTCTCCCGAATGCCCGAATGTCTTTGGCGGCCCTCGTGGCTAATGTGTCGCTAGAGAGGAAGGCGGCATGGCGAATGGAAGATTGGAAACAATTAGTCCAAGCACCAACAACAACTCAATACAGGAGAAGAACACGGCGATGACACGCACCTCCAAAGAGTCCGCTCCTGACGAGCGTGGCTGCGAGCACGTAGTCCTCGAGCTCCTCTTCCCAGTCCCTCTCGACGGCCGGAAACGTCAGCGTCCTCTTGCGCCGCGACGACTTCTGGCGCTCCGACTGGCGGTTGACGCTGTGCTTCTTGAACAGCTGACCCGCCCGTCCCGCCGCCGTGGAGCCCATCGCCTTCTCGTCGCCGCCACGATCCTCTAAACGAGCCCACTGATCCAGATATCCTCCTACTACAGCGATGAAATGCCCCAAATGAGAACACACGTACACGTGCTCAGACGAGCGTTTGAATGGAAGAGAAACACTTCTATAAAGGGTACTGTTCGAACGAAAAGGGATCGGAGGAACGGACAAGGTTTTATTGCTTTCTCAGAGCGGTTCGAGCGACAAACAAGCGGGCCTGACGAGAGGCGCTCGCGCCGCCCGCTTGCGCATTCCACGCTTGTTCCACTTATCCACTTATCGGCAAGAGGCGCCAGAAATGAATAATTTTTCTACTTTTGACAGACGCTCCACAGCTTAACGGCTACATACATTCTACGCTTTGCCGTGTCCCCTAGACTTCAGTTTTGGAATTCGCTAATCATACATTGCATGTTACAGACATATACACATGACACACATTAGACTGATCCACTTTGTTGTATACATTTATTCATTTTTTTCGTTATCAGTACATACAAATGTTACAACAGGTCCTCAGAACAGTCATTGTACAGTATACCAACAAATACACTATAGGGGCTGTGAGCTTCTTGGGTACACTGCACATCCGCAAGCGCGTTGTGTGCATTTGTTGGTGGCTGTGCAACTGAACTATAATTTCGTGTGCGCTCGTGCGGGTGCAGCGGCTACAGCGATTGCAACAGTGTCTATCCATACTGAACGCAAGCGACCTTAGTACCTCCATCGTGGTAGAGGAGACGCACGTCGGCCTCCTGTCGGTGTCTGTCGGCGGCGAGTCGAAAGAGCGGCACGTCTTTCAGCGCGGCGAACGTGTAGGTGGCGCTCGTGGATCCCATTGTCCAATTTATTGAGCACCTTCCTCTCTCAAGCCAAATTATTGTTCCTCTTCTTTCGTCGCCCCGCCTCCACCGTTTGTCGGGCGGCGCTTGGCGCCGGAGGCGGGCGGGGGCCGCCCCTGGACCGGGAGTGGGGCCAACTGGCTTGTCAGCAGCACGCGCTGAAGAAATCAATGAGATAATGGCTCGACGGCGCCTTTTTTGGGCCGCCCCGTTTCTGAAACGCCCCACGCCGCTCAAACGGCCGCTTATCCCCGGCTCGGAATGGACTGAGCTGCGCGGCCCATACCGGCTCCGCCTCGCGCCCGTAACTTTCTTGTCGCCTCAGCCGCGCCGCGCCCAATATAATATCGCTGGCGGACAGGGCCGGGCGGCAGGTCTCCAGCTGCCGCACCAGCAGCGCCTCCTTCTCCTCAACCCTCAACCCAATA
The DNA here is from genome assembly GCA_030248085.1 of Paralinhomoeus sp. GSCO2_6. Lineage (NCBI taxonomy): Eukaryota > Metazoa > Nematoda > Chromadorea > Monhysterida > Linhomoeidae > Paralinhomoeus > Paralinhomoeus sp. GSCO2_6. The sequence goes on along the minus strand of JASAMY010003651.1, from coordinate 1,043 downwards.
AGCGTCGAGTGCCGAGCCCAGTGCCTGTCCGTAATGAACCCGACGGCGGCGTGTCCAACTGGCAAACCTCACTGACCAAAACCGCTGCGTAGGCTGGGTGACGAACAAGCAGTCGTAATTGACTCGAGCCGACAGGTGTCGACAACGACCGGATCACTCGATTGTTGCCACTCCTGCGAGCAATCCAAGCCATGCTATAATTTTGGTGTACCAAACTGACGCTGGCGAGCACTTCCAGATGCATACAGGTGTGCAACTAGCGCAATCAGATAGGTAATAATCAATTAGGCAAATTAAGAGCACAGGTGTCAGGCTCACGGGAATTGGCGCACTGTAATCGGTGGCCTAGACAATAATAGCAATCGGCCAGTCTACGCGCTATTTTCGATTCGTGTCACATAAAACTTGCAGTCTATTGATTAGCGAGACCTGGAGACCAGTCGGCTGTGTCAAACTAACAGCAGGAACTGGCTGCCCTAGTTCTGTCTAATCAGTACGCATTGGGAAGATCGCGAACTTGGTTGGTCGAAGCAAAGGGAAGTGCAGACGGAGCAAAGCGCCAACTTACAATTTTATATGTACCCCGAAGAGTCCACCGCGACGGGTCTTCCGCTTCCCAGACGGGAGGCGTCGTCGGCCATCTCTCCAGCTGCCGCAGACAGACAGACAGACACGCGCAGGACATGCCAATCGACGTGCAGACAAACGGACGCACTGGGCGACGTAATTGGACCGCTTTCAGACATTCCTGTGCATTCTACGTTCGCGCAATTACAGAGTGGCTCATGTATCAATCGCTGGTTTGCTCTGTTTATAAGTGTCACCGTACGACTTTTTAGTCGCGTACGCACGCGCCCAAGCACGCACGCACGCACGCACGCACGCACGCACGCGCGCACGCGCGCACGCACGCACGCACGCACGCACGCACGCACGATCTGCATCTGTATGTACATATGCATACTACTTTTTGTGCTTGCTTCTCTTCCTCACCATTTCGTTTGAGTTTTATTAGGAAAGTGCTCAAAAAGCACACACACACA
>JASAMY010000293.1:0-17304 GCA_030248085.1 Paralinhomoeus sp. GSCO2_6 | reverse complement strand
CAGTTGCGCGATTTAGCTGAGGCTGCTGCTTTGCTTTCTGAGGCTGCGTTTCTCACCTACACTGTATATAATGCATGTACCTTAGTTCTTGAAAGTTTTTTTTGAGGAAGGTGCACTTTGGAGACTGTCCGAAGCTTGGTCGGTCGAAGATGCTCTCGAGACTCAGCAACTCGTCGTCAGCCGTGGAAGACTTGCTCGCGGGCGCGACTCTCTGCGCCATCAGCTGCGCATGCATTCTCATCTACTCCGTGATCTGCGCCGGCTTGGGCCGCCTGACGGCCGAGCAGCCGACCTTCCGCCTCTTCCTGAGCAGCGGCCTGGCCGACATCATCGTCATGCTCGTCTTCGTCCCGCTCGGCGTCCAGATCCTGCTCCAGGAACACGTCGAGTCTGTGGAGTGGCCGCCCAACTGGTTTGTGAGTTGTGTCATGTCGGTGGGCTGGCTGTCGCTCTGCTTCCACTACGTCATCATCGCCGTCAACCGGTTCTGCGCCGTCGTCTTCTACAGGGTTTCTTTTTTCGAGTGCCACATTTTAATTTTGAATAACTCCGGCAAACGACAAGCTATTGACTTGAAATTTTAACTGTAAGTAGACAACACTCTCAGGTTTTGTTAACAATTGCCCCGTGAGAATCCGTTTTGAAACCCGCGAGTTACACTCGATTGCATCTTAAAAGCCATACTACAGTCATTTTCGTTTGTGTGAGGAATGATTGCTTGAACTCGAGCAAACATCTCGAAATCGGCATGAAATGATAAGTACCGATACAGGGCATTCCAAAGTGGTATGGAAAAGCATGATTGCCCGAAAAATGACTCATCGAGTAGCAGAGAGATGCAAGCAACACGCTTAAAGCACGAGGCAGGAATGGACACGCCCATGCAAACTCAAACGAGTGCCACGCACTGGTTTCAAAACGGATTCACATGGGGCCAGTTGTCAACAAAACTTTAGAGTGTTGTCTACCTACAGTTAAAATTTCAAGTCAATAGCTTGTCGTTTGCCCGAGTTATTCAAAATTAAAATGTGGCACTCGAAAGAAAAACCCTGTACAAGCGCAAAATCCAGACGATCTTCACCAGAAAAATCACGCTCAACTGCTGCGCGTCAGGGTCGCGCGCTGGCCGACGCGAACAATCGCTGTGTTTTCCCGCAGTTGTACAACGGCTGCAGTAGCATTTTAATTGATTCATTGGTCAAATAATTACTTCAACTGTAGTAGTGGAAAGAAACTACCTACCGGTAAATTGGTTTGGTAATGAAATACAAATTGAAATATACCCGTTACCTAACCTAATGTATCCACATGTACATTGCATGAGTGCTTGATGTTTCTTGTCGTATATGCCTATGGATAGAGTCAGCGTGCCACCTCACTTCCTCAGCATGGGGCATCGCGGCCTTCCTTGGGTTGTATATGAACTGGCTGTGCGACGGCGACTCGGCGACGCTGCATCCTGACCAGTACGCCTTGCTGACGAGCAACGTGACGCGCTACGTGGACTCGGGCGCGTATCTCATCGGCTACGGTGCGAACGCGTTTGGCTTCTTGGGCATGATCGCCGTCTACGCCAGCCTCTTCCTCGTCATCCTCCTCTCCGCCGGCCACAGGCGCGCACTCATGGGTCGGCTACTGGTCCGGACGAGCATTTCAACGACTGCAGAACTAGACAAGTGTCTTGGTACTGGTGCCATAGCTGGGTGGCCAGCACGCACCCAAGCTCTATAAAGAACTCGCATATCATTTCAACTTTTACAGTTTGGCATGAGAGTTTCATACTCGTGATTTTTGGCACGAAACAGCCCAGGAGCATGCATTGTACGTCCAGCAGCCTGATTCGTTCATTTTGCAGCCCTTGGCTTGTCCAGGCAAGGCAAGGTCTGGCAAATTGCCAGCCGACCGTGCAACGACTTTTCTTTGAAACTTTCAGTTGTGCACTGCTATGGAGGTATACTTGTCGAGGGGATTCAGGCGGTGGCAGCGCAACGGGTCACTTCGGCAAGGTGCAGCGTCGGCTGCTGGTCGTGTCCGTGACGAACGCGTCGTTCTTCGTCGTGATCTGCGTCATGTTCTTCGTGCCGGACATGCGGCGCAGCAAGTGGCACTCGCTGCTGCTACTCGACCTGCAAGTGGTGCTCAACTCCTTCACCAACGGCGCCCTACTCGTCCTCTTCAGCGCCACCGTTCGGACTGAGGTTCGTACGCGTGCACGTGAACTGGGACAATATTCAAACGGTGCGGGTATGTGCGCGACTGCCACGGTGCGCTGTCCAACTACCACCAGCTACACGACGTGCCTACGCACTTGTTGTGCGTGATAGTACAGCCGAACTATCCAAAAAAAGCTGGCAGTCTGCAAATAAAAGATAGTGTACCGAGAGGAGACAGACTTCTGTGCTGACTAGGGAGGGACTGACTGCAGACAGACTGTCGCTCTCTTAATGAACTCACAGACGAATGAGTTCATTCCAGGCAACTGTCTCACTATACTGTTGAAAGATTGACGTTGACAAGTAAACTAAAGAAGAAGTACACCGCCGTGTATGTGCCATACATATACGTGCATGCATACATACGTACTGTACATGTGTGTGCCTGTCTGCAATTATTGACGCGCGCAGGTCAAAGCTGTGCTCTTTGAAAAGATGGGCAAATTGTGCAAATGCTGCAAGAATGGAGCGCCGACGAGCAACGGTAGACCAATCAGGCTGCAGAGAGCGAACAAGTGATGGCCGACGCGCGATTCAGTCGGAAAAGACAACAAAATGAGGTCTGATTCATTCGATTGGCATGTACCGCAGTTTGAGCGGCAATGGAACGGCACTCCACGAATCGGCGTGATCTTTCCTTCTCCGTTATAGTCAGTACACACAGATTACAGACCTCCTGTCTACGTTTTTGTGCTTGACAATTTCTTTTCTTTGTGCAGTTGTGCTCTTTATGTCCGGCGCTTTGTCACCTTTACGTCTCGAATTTCCGCTGCAGAGGTTGAGGAATAAATACTCTCAGCTCGGTTGTTACTGCGGAGAGCGAATTGTTGTTGTTGAGAGCGGATTGTTGCAAAGCACTACACAGAGTCAGCAGAACACGGGTCGCACCTGTGCGAACGTACGAATGTATACATGTACGGGGTTTTTTAGAGTGCCACATTTTAATCTTGAATAATTCGAGCAAACGACAAGCCAATGACCTGAAATTTTAACCGTAGGTAGGCGAGACTCTAACGTTTTGTTGACAATTGGCCCCGTGCGAGTCCGTTTTGAAACCAGCGCGTGGCATCAGTTTGAATTTCGATCGCCTTTTTTTGCTGTTTCCAGGTCGTTCTTGCCAATATTTGTTGGCCATATTTCTGGTCATTGTTTAAGAATGTGTTGCCCTTGCCATGCCCATGCCAGCAGAGCATGGAACAGGTCATATCACTGTTCAAATCTTGACCAGGAGGTGGCAAGGTACATGACCATTTAGAAGAAGGTAATGAGCTACTAGTATGCTATTCAAACTTCGTCAAACTACCTGCACTTCTTTATGGAAGCATCACTAATAGTTGTGTTTGACACTCTACTAGGCTGAAAGGATCTTGTAGTAACGGGACTTGTTTTTGGCGTCAATAATCGTCTCAAAGCAATATATTTTGTGCAGTATTGGTCACTAGCGGATCCAGACGGGAGGAGAGTGGGTCTCCCCCTCATGTCAGTTCAGATTTGGGCGGGGGGGAAGGAGGGGGAGAGATCCGGGGCAGAAGCAGGAAAGAATCGCGAGCCCAGGGGTCAAACAGGCAGATTTTTACGTTTTCCTTGGATTTTGGCACTCAAAAGCGCAAAATTTTCGCCTGCGGCGCTGTGGTTCTCTTCCAATTCACGTTTCATTCGTAAGGGAGCTAAAAAATCCCATCATTTTTGTCTACTCCATAGTAGTGTAGTTTGTGCGGTGAACAAAATTGACCTTCTCCCCCCTCTGCCAGAAAATCCTTGTTCCGCCAGTGGTATTGGTCATTGGCTGCATCGAAAACTGAGCGCAACGAATGCATCAACACAGTTTCTCTCGAAGAGTGGAAATAAAATGCCTAGCAAAGCACAAAATGAATTAGAAATCAAATCGCATAAGATCTTCCTTGCCGTTGATCGTACGTGGTAGTTCAAACACGCCTCGGTTCAGAGTTCAGAGATTGAACACGTTGCCACCATCGAAGGTGTTCTGGCCTACGATAGGCTTGCCTACGTATCCAACTGCTCCTTTTGCCCTGAAAACGAGACGGTGAATGAGTGTGCAATGCACTGCAGTGACTGGGATACTGCGGCGTATCTAGAGTTAGAATATGGTTGGGGGGGGGGGGGAACATCTCATTGCGGGGGGGGGGGACAATCGTTTCTCCTGTGGGTTGGGATATGGCCTCCCCCATTCCATTGTACATGGCGTTGGTTAAGGTCTGGCGGGAGCTTGCGCTGGTTCTTTGAATAAGCTTGAACTTTCCCCAATATTGGACTTTCCCCAATGCTTCGCGTTGTCTACGTCCCTTGGGATGTGTTGGGATTGGCCAAATAAAACCGAACCGAGCTGCCCAGCCCGCTAGCGTACATGAGCAGCTCACTTGAAGGTGACGAAGAGGGCCTTGTTGGCGTTGACCTTGACCGTACCTCGAGCGCCGTCGCCGCTTCGGCGCTTGTCGACCGCCTGCTGGACGGCGACGTGAGCGCTGTTGGCCGCGAGACGGCCGAGGTCGAGCTCGGCGGCCGTTCGTTGCACCACCGAGAGGTACTCGGTCCGGCCCGTAGCCGACACGGCGCCCGTCCGCGCCTCGACGCGCACCGCGATCGCCCTAGCTTTGGCGACTATAGAGCCGCTGCCTGAAGCAACGCCCCAGAGTTGGTGCATGTCGCGTATTGTTTCGAGCCAACTGTGGCTTGGGTAACTCGCCGTGGTTGTGAGGATACTCAAGAAGTTGACTGGGAAGAAGGCCAGGTCGGCCGTCAGTCGACCGCTCGTGCCCCGCAGCATCGCGACCGAGACGGGTGCCTCGATGTAGACGGTGACGCGGTGCACGCACTGCCGACCCCTCGGACAGTAAATCTCCTGAAGATCCACATTTAGAAGTAACGGACCAATTCGTTTGCACGACACAGCTGCACGTTCAAAAGGCGCTTGCGTTGCGTACGGTACTCGTTGCAAGTGATAAACGACAGTGCGCTCTCTCTCTATACCCGCGGCTCGTCCATGCGCCTGCCATCCTTGCGCAGCCAGTGGGCGTAGGCGAAGAGCGAGAAGCCAAGCTCGTACGAATTCGCCTCGCTAAATAGGGCGACCTTGGGCGTCCCAATATGACTGGCGTAGCCCTCGTCGAGCTGCCACACGACCCTGCGCTCGCCCAGCTTGACGTCGACGTCGGCGTTGAGCGTCAGCAGCCGCACGGCCGTCACGTGCTGCCGGCCGTACGTGAAGCTCAGCGTCTTCGAGCGGCCCGTGCCGCACACGACGTCGTCGGCGGCGCACTTGAGCGGCAGCGCCGCCTCGGTCCGCACCGGCCAGCACAAGGCGATCGCGGCCAACAGTGGATACAAGCTCATCGCCATCGCGTCGGAAAGTGAGCGCTCACTGAAAAGTGGCACCCTGCTCGACGCTTTTATGACTGCTGTGCGTGCGCGACTCGCGCGAATCTCGTCTGCTCCACTAGATACCTAGGCGGCTTTGCGCTTTCTCATCCGTGCGGACAGTGCACCAACCACGCTTGTTCCTGCAAGAAGAAGATTACTGCTTGAGAGGGCGGTGTGTCATTAATCTCCATTATGCAAACGGTCCTCCACTTCCAGACTTGCGTCAGCGGAATACGCGAGTTCAAAAGCATCAAGCATTCAAGCCTATTGGAATTCCTGATTACAGACACGCAATTTTCGTTGTTTTTTTTTGCGATTTTGTATTATTGTTGCGATTCAGAAACTTTCTTTGAGTGTATCTTTCCTTTCGATTGTATCGTTAGCGTCCACGCCCGAGTACCGTCCACACCCGAGTACTTGGGCGTGAACGATACTCGGGGTAATAGTGCCAGGGAAAAGGGTTGAACGATACTTGGGGCAATAGTGCCAGGGAAAAGGGTTTAGGTACCTGGATGGATAAGCGTCTAACCCTAGTGGTGTGCCACCTCTACTGCTCAATGCTAAATACTTTTCAATCGAAAAACCTCGATGCTGAAAATGGTTGGATGAATGCTAGTAAAAAAAACTGGTTTTTGAAATATCGCGAAAATTGGTTTTGGGTACCGCAAAATTTCGGATTGCCTCTTGACGGTTCAGATTGTACGCTCAAGTGTACATGTATGTTGGCGTTTAAAATTAAGTTGTCTGCGCCACCTAAAAATTCAGGATGCGATTCTTGGTAAAATCGACCAAATTCGAGCGTCCCAAGTCGAGCAGCGAATGGTGCGCCAGCTGTAACGCAGTAGGTTCGCTCATGATAATTTGGTGCGTTTTGCTGCACTGATATTTACATATTTGTACAAGGCGACGCCTTCGAGTTTCTTCTAGTCGTGCGATTTACGTAGTTCCGTCCCGTGCTCGGCGAGCGTCCCTCTGTGGTCGCTCGTCAGTCTTCTGGGTTTTGTCTTTGGCCTTTTGGATTTCCCTCCCTTCTCTCCCTCTCTCTCTCTCTCTTCTCCCCGCAGTACGACTGCCGTGATCCCCGTCTCTCCGTTCTCCAGTGCCCCTACGGTTGTAATCCGAGAAGAGACGTGTGATTCGAGAGAGAGGTGTCGTTGTCGCCACGTCCAAAGCGCAGGAGGAACCTACGCCTGCGCTCAATTCAGTGAGCTGCAGGCCGCGATACGAGTAGGCAGCCAGTCACAGGCCTGCGGTCCTCGTCCCCTCAGCCCCAGTTCCCCCTCCCAAGTCCCCATCTTCGTTACACAGCTGTCGCTTGCACCACTCACACAGAACTTGTTGAGGTATGTACATATGCACGGTCCAAGTTTGAGCAAAATCGACCAAGGTCGACTTTGGACCAATCCACCAGCCTTTTCCAAAGCTTGAATCTTTACAGACAACGTCCCGTGGTGCGTACACCTTCATCTGCAGAGTGAGTGAGTAGGTAGGTACAGCCGCAAGCAACCCAGTAGTTAATTGTAGCTACACGCGCCGTCCTACGGTGGACGCGTCAGCGGATCAACGAATCTAGTCACCCTCTCGAAATCACCGAAATCCTCGGTACTCGTGCTCTTGTGGAGTATGCAGTATTGTAGTGCCTACATAGCCCCTTAGTCTAAAGTTCGACAGAGTGGGTCGTTAATCGAGAGAGGCACCAACAAGTAAATTACGACGGAAACTCCCCCCCCATATTTTTCATGTGCCAAAGGAATCTTGCTCTTGCACTTGTCTCTTTAGGGGCAGTGTTCGCAGCAGCTGCCTTCGCGAAGGAATTCCTGGTTGCAACGGTCGCACGTCACTTCCGGCGCATGATGGTATTGTATGATCGACTTGCACGTTGGACAGAGCATCGTCGCGATGTTCCTTGTGTTTTATGAAGCTGGCACCAGTTCCTGTGCAACGTCTCACATGTACCGTATGTATAGTCTTGGACAACGTAAGGTTACTAGTTTGCTTCATGACCAAGCCATCTTAACCATAAGTCGGGAAGTTTGCCGACTGGGTGGGAGGTACCACCCCCTCTATATGTATGCATTGACTATTCGCTCTGCTTAACTTTTTAATATTTTCAAAGGTAATTGCGCCTCGTTAATATTGCCAAGTTGATATTGTTAATATTTTTTAATATTGTCATATTGCCCGTCAAAGCAGTGCGGATGCACGTACAAGTCAATTGGTCTCCACTGCGCGACGTTGTTCAGTTAGTGAGGCGAGAAGAGAGCCGCCAGACAGGAACAAGAGCGACGATATCCCTTCAGACTGCTTTGTTGTGGCGTCGACGCCGAGGCGTCCGTCTTTTCAAGACGCGCGAAAACAACCAGTCGGAACCGGTTCCGCGCCTCAACGATATTGACTGAGGTCATCGTCGTCTGGCGCCACCTCCGACGACGGGTCAGTGGAGCGTGGCGACTGTCGCCGCGACTGACTTGGAAAACAAGACGTGCAACTCGCGTGCCCACCCGACGGCGCCGTCTCGCGCGACGCGCCGTCGACGCTGTCGAGAGAACGCAAACGTAAACAACTGCCTACGGTATGCACACGCCCATGAGCAGCGTGGAGCCCCTGCTGGGCAGTCTGCAGCTCGTACACCGTCTCGACGAGCTACCCCACAAGAAGCTGCAGGCCGTCTGGCACGCCACCGTTCTGTGCACGCACACGCACCCCGCTGGTAGTAAGGAAAGAAGGGGACTCTCGAAGCCGGAAGGACTCGATAATCGATCCTTCGACACCGCACGCTTCCTCTGCCGACCAAATTTCCATGAGGCCAAATAGCTTCGCGTCGTTTCACCCAATCCTGTCCGTCGTCACCTGTGCGCTTGACGTGCTCGCGTCTAGCTCGCTATCGATTGGTTGCTCCGTTTGTGCAGTGAGCGACCCAGAGGGCGCCCACGAATGTTTTCGAAAACGTGTTCGTTAGTGAAGGCAAGGCAACGGAAGTGGAACTCGAGAACGCGGCGGCCTTTCAACGTCCAATGGAGGTCCCTGCCTCGGACTGTCTTTGGTTTCCTGCCATACTTGCACGGTACGAGTTACCTGCGCCAATCTCGAGTGGTCACGCGCCCCAAACGGGCAACGCAATACAGCAACTTTTGTTTTTAGAGAACCCATTCATGTGAGCTGGACGCCTACTGTAGTGTAGCCAATAGTTGCGTCGAGTCCTCCCCCGGCAAAAACCCTCGGCACGCAAACGCCTCAGTTGGGAAGGCGAGCACGCAGACAGGAAACGCGTGCTCGCGGTCCTGTACAGTGCACTACGGAGGACGCGTCGAGTCGGCCTACAAACAAGAAAGAAGCAACGAACAATGGAGGCGCGAGCCTGCACGACGTGGTGGCACACACAACAGAAAAAGAGCGACTGCACGAGGGCGCGGTTTGACCTGCAGGCTTCGGTATTTCGGTGCGCTTTCGTCACACTCCCGCAACTGCAAGCGGAAGAGATGCTTTAGCGTGACCAGGGCAGCTGAGTGAGTAGTAGTCGTAGGCGCCCGCCCTACTCCCAGTGGGGTGCGTGTAGGGCGGTGGCGTGCCAGACGGCCTGCAGCTTCTGGTGGGGCAGCGCGTCGAGACGAGGCACGAGCTGGAGGCTGCCCAGCAGGGGGCCCATGCTGCTCATGAGCGTGTCCATCAGCAGGTCCAGCGTCCCCGCCACCGTCCCCGACGCCACGTTCTCGTCGTCCTGAAGACAGGGTAGGGGGAGGGGGCGACAAGTGGGCCGGGGGGCCCCAGGAACCTCCTACCCTCGACTTCATGCGGACGCCAAACTGCTCCAGGCACCGCCCCACCATGCGGAACATAGCCGCGTTGTCGAGCGGCTCGCACCTGCAACGGAAGACGTCGAACGGAAGAGACACTGACGCGCGTACATCGAATCCGGTTCTCGATCTGGGGGGTCTCTGGGGAAAAAATTGGATCAAAGTGCGGCCTAAATAGTTACTTTCGGTCAAAGTATGGTTATATGGTATAAATAGATACGGTTTTTTAGCTGTTTCAGGGTAGGGAAAAAAACACGGAAAAGGATGAAAACTGCACTATTATAATTGCAGCTTGAAACACGCAGAAAAGTTTTGGGGGAGGGGCAAAGTTGCCGACTTGGTGGGGGTACCCCCCCCCAGTTACATGTATGCTGGCGTGGCAAAGAGTGGCCCAAAAAGCGCGCTCGCCTGAAGTTGTGGGGCGGCGACTTCTCGCGTTGGGGCTTGGCGCGATTCTTGTTCGACAGCCACCAGCGAGACTTTGTTTCCACGTAGCTGGGCCTACACGCAGCAACACTCTTCTCGCTTGCAATGCAAGTCATCATCGTGCAGTAGGACACACACAGACACGACCCGGACGCACCTAAACCTCAACTCCTGAGCCGTTATGGACACCTTGTACGGGGCTTCGTCGTCATCATCTATACGGAAAGTATTTTGGATTGCGGCACTGCTGCCTGCCTGGCGTCAATACAACGCACCGAGAGCATCGGAGGCCTCCGCCGGTCGCTGAAACACAACTGATCGTCATGAGCGTCAATGTCACAAGTGGAGTGGAGGGAAAGGGAGTGTGGACCTTGCCGGCGTGAATGACGGCGGTGCGCTTGTCGTAGGGCTCTCCGGTGGCGAACTCGAACCACTCGCGGCAGTGCTCCTCGAGGCAGCGGTAGCGCTTCACGGGCGCCCCAGGCTCGAACTTGTACGCCTTGACGCGGTGACCGCACAGGGGGCAGTAGCGCCGGCCTGCCAGCGTCGGCCGCGTCGACTGGGCCACACGCGCCCTGGCGACGCAGAGGCGACACGCACCTTTCTCGCCCAGCAGCGTCATGGCGCCGTCGGCCCGGCCGACGGGTTCGGGAGGGGGCGGTGGCAGGGGTTGCGAGGCGGCGGGCGCCAGCGCGCGTAGGGGCGATGGCGACTGGTGCAGCGGCGGCTGACTGTCCAGCGCCGAGCCGACGTCCACGTCCGCCTCCGTCCCCATCTCCCAGGAGAACTTGTCGAGAGGAGGCGCCGTCGCCGCCGGCTCGGCTCCGCGCGTCGACGAGAGCTGCTGGTGCGCGTTGCCGTCCTTGAAGGTCACCTCGGCTCGCGCCTACAAGCGTCCTCCCACGCGTGCCTTTACAAGCGAGCGCTAGCCGAGAAAACGCACCTTGACTTTGGGCGCGGGCGCCTTGAGTTTCGGCTTGAGACCTTTGGACTCTCTCTTCTTCTTGTTGCCTCCTTTGTCGGCGTCCTTCTTTGGCGCCTTTTCTTTCTTGGTCTTGGGCTGCTTCGTCTTCTTCTTGAGTAGGATGTCTTCGACGATCTGGAGGGGCTCGAGCTCTTCGTCTTCGGACGCGTCACCCTCCCCTTCCCCCTCCTCTTCGTCGTCGTCGACCACGTGCAGCAACTCGGCGGCTTCGGCGCCTCCGTTCGACTCGTCGTCCATCGACGCCTCGCCCGAGACGAAGCCGTTCCACTTCATGCACTTGATACTCGTGCACCTATCCGTTCGTTTTCCCCTCTTCCCTCTTGGTTCGGTTGTGGGGGGGGGGGGGGCACTAGCGACGCACCTGTACTTGAGCTGGTGGCGCTCGTTCAGCGCCTCCGAGCACTCGGCGTTGCAGGACGAGCAGAACTTGACGCGCGTCTCCATCGGCCGCTCCTCGACCCCTCCTGCAAGGCGCGCGACGAGTCGGCCCCTGACCCGAGCCCATCCGCCCCTCACAGCAGCGTACCCATGTCTGGCTGCGGAGGCAGCTCCACGAATCCGTTCCACTTGCGGCAGAGTGCGGAACTGCAGCGGTACCTGCAAGCCAACAGGCCGTTCAGAGAAATTCAGAAATGGTTGCACGGTGGCCCACTTTTGGACGCCGTCGTCCAAGACGACGTCGCAAAGAGCGTCGCAGTCGAAGCACTTCTGCATCTCCACTGGGAAGTCCAACGCGGGCGGCGCCGCCGGCCCTGGACCGCTTTCAGTCGTCGCAGTGGTCAGTCTCGCTGAAAGGAGCACTGTCCAATCAAGCGATCTACACGCGCCGGCGTCCACACCTTTCTTGCTCTTCTTCAGCAAGCCCTGCAGCTTCAACGCGTGTCTCTTGCGCTTCTCCTTCTTGCGCTCGAGCGCAGGGTCCACGAAAGCCTCGGCGGCGGGGGGCAGCAGCAGTGGCGGTTGGGAGGCGACGGCAGACGTTTCCAGCTCTTCGTCCCCGTCCATTTGCGGAGGCGGCGTCGACATCGCCGCCGGCGCCGCCTCCTCGTCGTCCCCGTGGTGCGACGACGATACGTGCGACTGAATGAGTCCTCGGGCACCGACAGACAGACAGAGAGACAGACACGGACCTTCTTCCACTTGCCGCAGACGTCGCAGCGGTAGCGCCACTTGAAGCGCAGGTTGTCGTAGACCAGCTCGACGGGGTTCTTGCACTGGCCGCAGAGGCGCAACGGAGAGTCCGTGCGCGGGGGACGCGGCGGCGGAGGGGGCGGCTCCACTACAGGCGCCACCTACAGCAACCGCCACCATTCGGTCGTCCAAAAGGTGAACAGAGAATGGAATTCACCGGCCGTTGCTTTCCCTTCTTCTCTTGCTTCTTGATCTTCTTCTTGTCCTCCTTCTTCTTGCGCTTCCTCTCCATCTCCTTGCGAATCGCCTGCATCTTCTTGACGTCCAGACTGATCTTGGGACTGCGCTCGGCCGGCGAGGATCCCAGCCTCTCCAGGAGGCCGTCCACGTCGCCATCGGCCGCAGCAGCATCGGCCGCCCACGACGACGACTTGGACTTGGGGCCGGAGCCCTTGGGCGAGGGCAGCTTCTCCTTGCTCTTGCGCGACGCCGACTGCTGCTGCTGCTCCTGCCTGGCCCGCTTGGCGAAGTCTGCGTACTCGTCCTCCATGAGGAAGCCCTCGAAGGTCTTGCGCTTGGGAGCGCGTCTGGCCCGGCCCCGGCCCTCCTCCGCCTCGTCCGCAGTCCCAGTCGACGCGACGCTGCTCGAGTCCATCGGCTGCTCCGCCGCTCGCTCAAGCGTCGCGGCAGCCGGCTCGGCCTCGGCCTTCCGGTCGACCGCGTCCACAGGCGCCGCCATTGGAAACAACACCTCGTCAGGCGGTCGCACGCTTTCGACAAGCGGCTCGGCAACAGTGTCCTGCTGCTTCGCGACTTCGATCGGCGCCGGTGGAATCGCCTCTCTTTCCCGACCCGCCGACTGCCGCTTCGCCTTGTGACTGCCGCTCGACTTGCGCTTGCTTGTCGACTTGCTCTTGCTGGTCGAGTGCGAACTCGCCTTAGGCAACTGCGCAGGCACAGCAGCAGCAGGAGGATTCGGAGGACTGGTCGGCTGCGGTCGAGGAGCCGCTGGTTTGGGCTTGATGGACGGTGACATGGAGCTGAGGTGGAGCTCGGACTCGAGCAGCTTGCTCGACGGCTTCCGCTGCCGGCCGCCCCGGCTGCTGCTCTCTGACGACGACACCGCCGCTGACGGACCACTCCCCGACGACAAGGGAGCATCAGCAGCAGCAGCAGCAGCAGGCACAGCGTTCTGCACTGCTTCAGACGGCATTCGCACCTTTGCGGGTTTGATTGTCGCCGGTACAGAATCCGGCTCTAAAAGAAGTCTGCAGTGGGTAGTGTGGGGTCGACCATTTAATTGGATGCACCGTAGTCGCTTACTCTCGGGCTTTGAAACAGGTTTACGGCTCGGCTCCTTCTTGGGAGGCAGCGGAGTAGCCGTAGACGGGCCGGCGGACGGGGCACTCTTGCGTTTCTTGTCTTTGCTTTTCTTCTTGTGCGAGGACGAGCCGCCAGCCACCCCAACCAGCGGGAAGCGTGCCAATATCTCCTCGTCCACTGGTAGGCCTGTGTGCGGGGTGCGGGACATTATTGCTCGTGTCTGCGGAAGGGGGGGGGGGGAGGGCGACACTCGCCGGCTTCGCGGCGAATCTCGCGCACGGCCTGGTTGAAGAAGGGCACGCGCTTGGGCGTCTCGTGGCGTTCGCGCGAGCCGGCGTAGGCGCTGATCTCGCTCTGCTTCATCAGCGCCGTCTCGTTCGTGCCGAAGAACAGCACCGGCTGCTTGCCCGCCGGACACGGCAGCGCCGCGTCCGCGGTCGACAGGATCTATGCAACGCAACGTTCCACTAAAACGGTCCTTCTGCACAAACAACTACGGCAACAAACCATGGCCGGCCAGGCGGGATGGCCTTTCATTTTGGCCCAAATCAAGTCGCCCGGACGCAGCATCGCCATTTTGCAAAGCCTTTTGGGTTCCCTGCCGATACGCCACAGCGGAAAAAATGCCAGGCCCAGTATAACCCTCTTTGGTAAACACTGTTGAGAAATGCGCACTAAAATATTCTTTAATGTTATCCTTTAAGTTAGGGTTTGCTTATTCTTGTTAGGCTTGGGCTCGTGATGAGGTTCGCACGCGCGCGCGCGAACGCGCCTGATTGCGTGCCTGCGAGTGTGTGTGTGTGTGTGCGCGCGCGCGCGCGCGTTCGTGTGTGTGTGTGCGCGCGTGCGTGTGTGGTGCGTGTGTGCGTGCGTGCGTGCGTGCGCGCGCGCGCGTGTGGGTGTTTGTGCACGTTCATACGCGTGCGCGTGCGTGAGTGTGCTTGTGCGTGGTCACGTTGGGGCGAAGTGATCGGAAAACCCTATTTGTAGTGTAGTTACGGTATGTAAGGCCATGCTTAATTATGCAAATAATGCCAGTTGCCAGTTATTTGCATGTCGTTGTATTTTCGACTCCCACTGAGACGCCTCCCTGCTGTGCGCGGCTTCCCCTCACCTTCCCCCTCGCGACCGATCATCAGTCTCATCATCAGTCTGTTGCTTTAGTAGTTTCGTAGTTTCGGCGTTCGCTTGCCGTCGCTTTCGTTGTCCGTGGCACAGACGCTGTTCATGGTGTGACAAGACAGATACTCATGCATACCTTGCGTTTTCGCCTCTTACTCTTATTCGCGTGTTCGGATGTGTTGGAGAGAGAAAAAACATTTTCTTTCAAAAGTGTTTATTATACTTTAAAACAAATCGAACCTTCTAACGTGGAACCAATCCAAAGTGTTCCCAACAAAATTGGAGCGTCAGGCAGGATCAACTTCAAGTTCAACGTCATCTGCGGCCGTGTGGATTTCTCAAGTTCACCGGTCGAGCCGTGCTGTTTCACGGGTCTTTCCTCTAGAGGGTGTACCGTGTCGTCGAGGATCCATTCATCCGACACCGGCGAAGCGGAGTGGAAGTGCTGGGCCGGTGTCGTATATACATGTGTCGGTTATATACATGTGTCGGCCGACACATTCATATAGACAACTGATGTATATACGTATACGTATCTATATGTGTCGGTCTATATACATCTGCAGTGCGAGTCAAATTCTCCTGTCATAACATATGCTGAAACGCGCGTCAGATAACGCCAAGCAACAGATACAATAAACAGATGGTCAACAGCGAATCATGGGCTCAAAGTGGCTGCCACTGCTATTGTCCGAGTATAACATTTAGTTGGGGGTGACCTTACCTAATTAATGCTACTGCCTAATTAATGGGTTCAAAATTATTGGTCACCAAATAATCCCTAGTTTGGGCACCAGAAATCAATAAGCGGGCATCAAAAACTATAAACGCGCACCAAAAACTATATCCGCACATCAAAAACTATGAATGAGCACCAAAAGCTACCTGAAAGTGTAACACTTCGGCACTCTGTTGCTCAGCTGCGCGGTGCGCGCGTCGGCTGTCTCTGTTGAGCGTCTCTGTTCCGTCGCGCTCAAATGCAACTGCATGACTGAAATGGGTTCGAGCCCAGCAAGAAAACCTAACGACCTGCGGCTCGGCTGCCTTCCGTTCCACGTTCACCTCATCTTATCACGACCACAAGCAGTCACAGATCTTGCGTCGCTCAGTAGGTGCAGCTTGTGTAGCTACGCTAGCTAGCTACCTACGTAGCCTTGTGTAAGTCAACTGCTACGAAGCGACCGTGTAACGTAGGGGGGGGGGGAAGGGGGAGAGGCTGGCAAACCAGTGTAGATTACTCTTGTGGCCCTTTTGACGCAGTCAGTTAGATTACAATCTATGGCCATTCTGTCCTTGTGGACCGCAGGAAGTTTAGAACTGGCGACCTACACATGTATATAGAACCGACACATGTAGATACGTATACGTATCTAGATCAGTTGTCTATATAGATGTGTCGGCCGACACATGTATATAGCCGACACATGTATATACGTCACCGGCTGTCCTGCTCAAAGGCGGTCATGCCGTTCAAGTCAAGGCGTTTTGAGCCGGCTGTCCTGTTCGAAGGCGGTCGCGCTGTTCAAGTCAAGACGTGTTGGGCCAGCTGTCCTGCTCGAAGGTGGCCGTGCCGTTCAAGTGGAGGCGTGAAAGAGAACCGAGCTGTCAAGGCATAGAACGTTGGTCATCTGGTTTGAAGACGATCGAGCTGTTTGTGGCGTGCAGAATAGGGCAAGGAGTGTCGTTATCGCTGGTTTTACCAGTGTTCGTCTTCAAATTCTGTCGCTTTGTGGCTTTGCCACCACCTACAGCCTCGTGCTGCCAGACTGTGGCTTTGCCACTGCTTACAGCCTCGTGCTGCCAGACTGTGGCTTTGCCACCACTTACAGCCTCGTGCTGCCAGACTGTAGTTTTCCACTTATAGGTTCATGCTATCTAGATAAGATTTTGGTGATTGTGGTTCTATTAAGATAGATGTCGAACGTATTTCCCGTGTCGAGTGATTTGGCAATTGATGCGTACGTTACAGATGGAGAAGAGAGTGAGGCAGAAGTGGACATGGACAGTAACCAGTCAGAGAACGGGGCGTCCAATTCAATCTGCGTAATTGTGTGTTTGTGATCGTGATGTTTCAAAATCGTCGTCAAACAGAATTAATTGTCAACGGTCGTCATAATAGGCATAATGTCGACAGGCTTGCTCGTTTCGACTCGATGGCGGCCTCGGCGACCGCGGGCGTTTGTCATTGTCGACAGGCTTGCTCGTTTCGACTCGTCAGCGGCCTCGGCGACCGCGGGCGTTTGTCGACAGGCTTGCTCGTTTCGACTCGTCGGCGGCCTCGGCGACCGCGGGCGTTTGTCGACAGGCTTGCTCGTTTCGACTCATCGGCGGCCTCGGCGACCGCGGGCGTTTGTCGACAGGCTTGCTCGTTTCGACTCGTCGGCGGCCTCGGCGACCGCGGGCGTTTGTCGACAGGCTTGCTCGTTTCGACTCATCAGCGGCCTCTGCGACCGCGGGCGTTTGTCGACAGGCTTGCTCGTTTCGACTCATCAGCGGCCTCGGCGACCGCGGGCGTTTGTCGACAGTCGTTTCGTCGTTTTCATCGTTCGTCAGTCAGTTTCTTCCAGTCGTTTCGTCCATTAAGCACGTGCGGTGCGGATGAGTAATACCACCGTTGTCTTGTACTATTCAAGCATTCACTTCCAAGAATTTCTTACTGCATACTTAAAAAAAAAACGTTACCGTACGCACAATCCAGTGTCCAGTCTTAACGCTCAAAGTAGTGGGTGGAACTATCGAGACCTCCCCCCTCCCCGTGGGTGCATGGTTTGTTGAAAGGATTTGTATGGTGGATGGGATTGAGATGTGACCTCATTGCTTTTTTGGCCGATTGTATTGCTTGTGTGAGATTTGGGAATATACCACGATCAGAACCGCCTCTGTCACAAATTCGCACTACAAAACCATTTGAAAGAATTGAAATTGATATTGT
>JASAMY010000089.1:0-17341 GCA_030248085.1 Paralinhomoeus sp. GSCO2_6 | reverse complement strand
GTGACTCCCTTTTTTTCGTGACTCCCTCCGTGACTCCCTCGCAAGGAATCGCTGTTTAGTGAAAAAAATTATCACTTATATTGGCGTTTTTACACTAGTGACAAAGAAATCAAATACCAGTGAAGACACTCACTAGTTTTCAAAATTTTTAAGATTAGTTAAAAACGCCCTTAACTACAAAACCTTAACTTTCCCCTTAACCTACGTAAGGGAAGTTAATGACATTTTCACCAAGAAACGAGTTTCTTTTACTGGATAACAGCAGAAGTCGTTTTTATAGAACATGCTTTTTACTGGTGATCTAATTCAATTTATTGGTAATTCTAGATCAGGGACTGCATGTGGGTGTCTCGAGGCCCTGCTATGGATGGAACATGTGGGACAAGTCAATGCCACTATAGGCTATCGACAGTTGTTGCAAACCTGCTTGGCCAGTACTAGTGATCATGTGCTGTACTAGTGATAGCCTGTGACTTTGCGAAAATGCATATGCATATGCATGCCCGGAAAACGCAAAATTTCTTGAGTATCACTAGTGACTCGTGCCCTTAGCCAATCTTCGCCATCCTTAATGCGCCATCCATCCTTAATTCCTAAAATTATGCAAATTTTTTCACTAGACTAGGGAACCAAAATGGCGTATTTCACCAATCAGTAAACTCCCTTACGCAGGTTAAGGGGAAGTTAAGGAAAAGAAACATAAAACTAGTATTTCAAGTCCTTGACCAGTATTTTTAAAAGAGGCAGTCATGGGGGAGTCATTTGGGGGTCACGGTCAAAAAACTTCACTAATCCATTTTTTACGATGAATAGTGCTGGGCAATGTTGACTAGTGCAAATTTTCTTCACTAGTTTTTTTACCGTGACTCCCAGGGAGTCAAAGCCGTTTACAAAAAGGTGGGGAGTCACGCTTTAAGGGTTAAACCCTATATACCTACCTGTACTTAGTAGCAGCCTGGATGAGCTAAATAACCATAGGAACCAACCAACCATTTGAAATTTGCTCGAGGACACAGAATTATTAAATCTTTTTTTCTTAATTTTTTTTCATAAATTTTTTAGAATAAATCTAAAACAGTGTATCTCCAAATTGTCCTTATGGGGGGGGGGGGGGGGGGGGTGGTTGAAAAAATAGTGGGAAGGGCATGGAAGCAACAGCCAGCATCGCAGTGCCACCGCTGGCACTAACGCTCGGGTAGCAGCAAAGCCGACGGCGGACACTTTTTTCTCAAGCGCCGCGTCGACACGCGGCAAAAGTCTACTCAGTCTGTGCTGTGTTACGCTTCCTTTAAACTCTTCCTTTTTCGCAGGTTGTTGTTGTTGCGCCTGGTCGCCTCGAAACGTTTGCACGTTATTTCATTCATTAAAAATTGCGAGAAAGGAATAGCAAGGAACAAATAATGAAAGCCGCGCAAGAATAGAATAAAACAAATAGTCTACGTCGAGTGATCCAAATAAGGGTAAAACAAATAAGCAAAGGTAACGCGCCAAAAAATACGTCATCGAAATCATTAACAAATATTTATCGCTGCAGGACAAATAGAACGAGTGAGAGTGAACCATTCTTCTTCTTCTTCTTCACCTTCGTCAAATTGTCTATAAACTGTAAATCTTCCATTTGTGGGCCATCCCTCATTGCCTCCCACATCATTGTTGCGGTGAGTTAAATTCGAAACGTGCGGACACATAGTTCTACAGTCGTTCTTGATGAAAGAAAGGAAAGTTCCAATTCTCCTTGACATGGAAACGTTGAAAAGACATAGCCATGAATTAGTGCAATGATTAGATTATGCAAAATGCAAAATGATCATGATGAAAAATGCAAGCGTTTGTAGGAAAATGATGCTTCAATATTTAGTGTCTCAGCAAATACAACCGCCCCCCCCCCCTAGTATTCACATGTACAAAGTGGAATAATCCTCTGTAGCAGGATTGGAAGATTTATTTACTTGATTTATTTACTAGTTTCTTGTAATACGTGCTGCGGTCATCTAGTTTCTCTGTCCCGCTTCGGCTCTTCTGGGTTGGCCATAGCGCAACACGCCGCGGAGAAACTTGCGCATCTGAAGGGAGCTCATTAAGGAAGTCCCAATTAACGTACTCAAATGGCCCTGCACAAATTTGACTGGAGACACTCAAACGGTGGTCGCGGTCGTTTCTGCACCATGGCACGGCGCCCCCCCCCTTCGAGCGCTAACCGTTGGGGGGGGGGGGGCTTATTTTGAGGGCTGTGCTTAGGCGAGTTTTACGGTATCTTGTCCCAGACAAGAGAAACTGAACTTCATCGTATAGCTGTGCGGTGCAAACCTAACCTTTATCGTAAAGCATCCTGTGCATGTTTGGAGACGGACTGTGATTTCCCCGACAGTGCATGTACCACCGCCCTGTTGTTTGATTGCCAGGGAACTAACGCCAGAGCCCTTCCAAACTACAGGCTTTTGCCATTCCATCGTAGCAATACAATGTGATGTACTGCTTTCATGTGAGCGCCCACCTTGACGTCCATGCTCGTGTGCAGAAGGAGGACGGCGAGACCGTTGCCGACGTTGATGAGGAGGCAGACACCGTAGAGGTACACCTCCTGGCGGTAGACGGCCGTCATGCCCACCACGTGACCCGTTACCGACAGACCCATGGTCACCGGCAGAGCGTACCGCGACATCCTGCGCAAGGGCGGATCTAGAGGGGGGCGAAAGGGGCGATCGCCCCCATAGCTAGGCAGATTGCGTGTGGGGCGGCGAGTAGGCGAGGGGCGAAAGGTGGGTGGCAGGCGAGGGCGAAGGGCAAGTGGGTAGGCGAGGGGCGAATGGTGGGCAGTAGGTGATGGGCGAAGGTCAAGCGCGAGCAGGCAGGCCAGGGAGGTTTAGCAGATGTCTATCTGCTTCCTTTAGATTACCGCACAACGCGCAAAATTTTTGAGTGCGGCGCTGAGGTGAGCACGCCCTTGAGCGAAGTAACCTTGGGCCAAGGAGTATTCAGTTCTTAGCGAACCTGGCCAACAGTGGCGAATCCAGGGAGGGGGGGGAATTCTCCCACCCAAAATCGAGAATCTAGGGCGAAGGGGGGAGGGCTGGGCCGTAGCAGAAGAAACGTACCCAGCGAACCTGCTTTTCCGCATAAAAATGCGTGTAGGTGATCGAAAATCGCAAAAATTTTCGCCTGCGGCGCAGATTTTAATGTATTACTTGTTAATAATAGACCGATTGGGTGCCCAAAACATCGAAATCATCCAGCATCTCTAAATATCACACGGTTCCCCCTTCTGCTAAATCCTTCCCCCTCAGAAAAAAATTCTGTATCCGTCACAGCGCCACTGCTGGCCAATTACAATCCCTCATTACAGTCAATTTTAAGGAAGAAAGCCTTCAGAGATGTAGAATAAGCACAATTTTCGCCTTAAATTTTGTAGAAAGCATAACAAAATTTGTATGACTTTCAGAAAGTACGTACGTGATGCCAAATGTTGAAAATTTTGCCTGCGGCGCCATTTGTGTGCATGCAACATAGAAAATACAAATAAATAATAGTAGCATTTTGGCTAGTTTTTTTCACCCTCTTCACGAAATAAATACCTGGTTACCGAAATATAGGCCCATGCTGCTACATTGGTCTAATTGTGGCCAGTTCCACGGGTTAGGTTCGTTCGCCCCCCTAGCCAAAAATTCCTAGATCCGCCCATGATCCTGCGTGAGAAGCCCCCCTTCCCCGTTGTGCTTGTATGGTTTCTATAGTGCTTTTTTATCTGTATGGGTGTCGAAATTATTTGTTTTTCAATAGTATTTTAACAGAGCAATGAAATTCTGCGTGGAAACCTCTACTGCCTACCAGACCAGTACACATTGAATATTATTACTTTAAAAAAAACAATCCTTAAAATCTAGTCGTACAGTTGTATACAGTTGCAGAAAACGTCCAACAACTCACTGAGCTATGACCTTCTGGTCGGCATTGCGACATGGCCCAGGGAAGGGTGCATTCTCTCTAGCCAATATACCTCCGGCCTCCACAAGGACGACTGCAGCACTGACCAGACCTACCATGGGCAGAAACAGTGCCCAGGCCAGTCTGTGTTCCATGTCGCCATAGCAAGTCCAGGCCGCGTTGTAGTCGGAACCCACCAGCGGTCCCGTCAGTCCAACCCAGATCAGGGGAGCCCCTGAAGAAGCAGGAGGAGTGAACCAACATGGACACAAGGACGCGCCAAAATAGCCCACCCCATCCCAATGCCACGTTGACTTTTGATGGGAAGAAGCCGCCGTGGGGAATTATGTAACCGACGACAGCCAGTGCCTGGGCAGCCTCAAGGACCATGAAGACGTAGCCGCACAAGAAAAAGTAGTGCAGCAGGATGGAGACCCAGAAGCACAGCGTCTGGATGACCAGCAACTGGGTTAGTGATACGGGCGACTGGGTCCTTTTGTGTTGTGTGGCACGACGATGGCGAAACGATAAATATGGGTGTGTGTGTGTGTGTGTGTGTGTGTGTGTGTGTGTGTGTGTGTGTGTGTGTGTGTGTGTGCGTGTGTGTGCGTGCAGGCTTGGGCAAAATAAAAAAAACTGTAAATTTTTTTTAATTAGAAAAAACTCTCAAAATCGTCCAAAAAGTGCCAAAAAGTAGGCAAAACGACGGTTTTAGTGCGTGTAAACTTTATATACCTACTTTGTAGCAGCCTGAATAAAATAAATAACCGTAATTAGCACTATTGGAGGTGTTCTGGAGGCTGTCAAACCAAGTCAGTATAGTCATAGTCGTAGTCCGACTCAGTAGTAAAAAGTAGTAGTAGCAGTAAAAAGTAAAACGCTATCAGTAGTAAAAGTTGATTAAAATGCACTTTAAACGGCTTTTTTAAATGCCTTAGTTCACTGTTATTGACACTCTACTACGCATAAAACATTTTCTGCACCATTGATCTGACGTCCAAAACTGTCTCTGAGAAATCAAAAAACTTAAATTTTCTTTTTAATTTAAAAAATATGAAATTTTTTTTTACCCAAGCCTGTGTGTGTACGACAGCCTACGTACACTGGCGCACCTACCGTATACCCTATAATTAGCCCCCCGGGGGCTAATTTTTTCGTTCGCGCTCTAGGAGGGTGTATAATTATAGGGGGGGGGGGGTAATTAGCTAATTATAGGGGGGGGCTTATAAACTGGAAGTGTCGATGAGTGGGAACATATGTGGGCAAAAAGGCGCGTGGAGGCGATTTTTAAAGGAAAAAGGCGCTGTGCACACACGTTGGTACACTCTAACACACTCTCACACAGTCTCACATACACATACGTGTATATACATACACATACGCGACCATACATACACCCAGACATGGAAACGTGTGCCTTTTAGACGATGGTCCATTTAGGGAGGGGGCGTAATTTAGGGGGGGGGGGCTTATTAACTCAAAGTGGTCTTGGGAGGGTGTATTATTATAGGGGGGGGGGCATATTATAGGGGGGGGGGCTAATTATGGGGTTACGGTATGTGTGTGTAGTCCATAACCGTAACTCTCAAAGCCTCCGCGGACTGACAGGGCTTCAAACTGCAACATGTGCTCAACGTACCGGGTCAATGCCAGCGGGATACATGCCTGGCTCCCGGAGTGTCAACACCAGGACGTGCGCTATGAGAAACGCCAGGTCCTGGTTGAAGATGAGCACGGACTCAACGCTGGTCAACCTTCAATTTGGCGTAATGGTGGAAAGTTTCTAACTCACCTGGAATGGTGCAACATCACCAACCGAAACACCAAATAGAGCACGCAGACCACGGCCAAACTGGCGACCAAAAAGGTGCAGCCCATCGATTGGGAGGCGGTGGCGATTGTGCGCTCGGTGTCACTCATTTGCTAGATTGCGGTGAAATGTTATGCTGTGGACTTCTTTGTACATGCAACTGCAAGGGTGAACTCACAGATGGCGTGTACCTGACACTCGTGCCGGGTAAATAGTATTTCTCCAAGGCGGCGAATGGGTTGATAAAGGCGACTGGAGTAGCGACTACAATTGCACAGTTTGTATACCATAACTTCTTCAGTAGTGCCTCCTACGTACC
Organism: Paralinhomoeus sp. GSCO2_6; assembly: GCA_030248085.1. Lineage (NCBI taxonomy): Eukaryota > Metazoa > Nematoda > Chromadorea > Monhysterida > Linhomoeidae > Paralinhomoeus > Paralinhomoeus sp. GSCO2_6. Next base: position 11,291 of record JASAMY010000089.1, on the reverse strand, counting down.
TCCAATAGCGTCCATTCCAATTTGTGTCCTCACGTGTGGCGAAGTTGAACGTATAGTGACCTCAAGCAGCCCCCCCCCTTCCCCCACAATAGTCCTCCCCAGCTGGTAAGGGGTGGTAAAAAAAAAACTAGAATGGCCAGGCGGCGCTATTGGAGGATTTATGGCATTCAGTAAAAATAGACATACCAGTGCTGGTGGTAGTTGAGGCTGTGCTTGTCATTGTGCTTGTCCTGGCGCTTGCACCGGTGCTTGCACCAGTGCTTACGCTTGTGCTTGTGCTTGTGCTTGTCCTGGCCCTTGCACCGGTGCTTGCACCAGTGCTTACGCTTGTGCTTGTGCTTGTGCTTGTGCTTGTGCTTGTGCTTGTGCTTGTCCTGGCGCTTGCACCGGTGCTTGTGCCAGTGCTTACGCTTGTGCTTGTGCTTGTGCTTGTGCTTGTGCTTTTTTCAGTGGATCTAATTGGAGATGTTGATGTGTTTTCTGGCTTCTCCTCAAAAACTGTTGTTTTATTGTGCATGGCTTCAGTTGTATCGTCTTTAGCAGCAAAGGTGATTAGCTGCTCTGTAGTTGCCTGAATCTTTGGCATTGTTGAAGTAACAGTTGTTGACTGCATGATTGCATATGTTTCAGTTGATACTTGGGCTGTTGTGGGCTCTGCAGCTGCATGAGTTTTCAAGCTAATCACAGCTCCAAGTTTAGTTGTGGTTAATAATTCTTTAACTGTGTCTTCAGTTCCTGACATGGTTGTTTGACCTACAGAACTTTTTGATGGCGTTGATGGCGTTGATGGCGGTGATTCAGGTGTGGGTGTGGGTCCTTTCACTGTTTTTTGAGTTGATGAATCTAGGGTAGTGACCTCTTGAAATGAAACTGTAAGTGTCGTTTTGTGAGCACCTACTACATCTTGAGTGTTCATGGTGGTTGTTGGTTCATCTGGCATGCAAGTGGCATTGGTTTGGCCAAGCCACTCTCCATTAGCACCGCAGATCCACTCCAGACTATCAGCACCCTGATTCGGCTGGAAGTGGTAATGCTCCAAGCATTTGATCACCAGTTTAGTTCCAATGGTGAAACCATCCTTATTTTCCCTTAGAAGCCATGTGGTTAGCTTGCTAAGTCCAGTCCTTTTAATCAGTGGCGGCAGGCATTTCAAGGGAACACATTCAGGAGGCTCATTGGGAAGCCACATCACTTGATCTTCTGTGCAGGTGTAAGTGATGTTTTGATCCTCAGTGTGTTTGAAACGATAGCCTATTGCGCAGTCCACATTTATGACAGCTTGCAGCGGGTACAGGTGGTTCATTGGAATGTTCTTCTTGAATGCAGGGCCCGCCTTTCTTATGTGCCAGTTTTTGGGAACGTCACATAAGAGTGAAGAAGTTGTCGTAGTGGTTGCTGATGTGTCGACTGAGCCTTCCATTGTTTTTGCAGTTGCCATTGTGATTACTGTGTACTTTTCAGGTGAATTGACAATGGTTTCCAGTGCATACATTGTTGATTCTACAACAGCATTTGTAGTGGCATTTGACATGGGTGTTGTCCCTGACAACTTCTTGAGGACTGTAGTAACTGCTTCTGCTTCCACAACTGAACTGGTCACTAAAGGGGTTTGGTGAACTTTCATTGAAACGCCCACAGATAAAGTTGCATCATTGGGAGTGGATTTCATTGTCGGTAAAGCTGGGGTTGATCGTACAAGATGTTTTGTAGTTGCAACTGGAGTAAGTTGTCTAATTATGGGTGGACTAATGCATATGACTGCAGCAGCTGCAGCACAGTCATCTGTGACCCAGGAATAGTCCAGACTTTGCACAGAGTAGGCGCAGTGAGCTTCACCTTTCAATGGTTGCCCTTCTGACCACTTCTCAGTGATAAAAATCCTTTTCTTATTGCCCCAGATGTAAGTGCGTTTGTCAGTGCTCTGCTCAATCCACAACCACGCCTTGGGTATGTTCAGTGCTCGGCTAAAACATAAATTAGTGCACTAGAGGTACTATGATTGCAGTGCATAATGCATAGCAAATAAAAAGAATTACATTTGACTCTTGAAGTACAGCCAGTCCTCTTCAGTGGCAAACCATGGTAAGCTGGCGTTATTCTTCCTGCAGTAACTCAGTGCAAATGAGAACACCTCTGGATGGTCACGAATAGCTATGCATTGTCCTGTGATGCTGGATAATGCCAGACCAGTGGGGCATATTGCCTCGGCTGTAGTGTCAAATGTACTAGCCATTTGTGTTGGCTGTGGTGAAACTAGTTGAGTAAATTTGGGAACGTGCGTTCTGGTGGCTACAGGCTTCAGGGTACTGTCCATTTTTGGTATTGAGGAGAATACTGACTGAGGTGTTGTAGTTGGAGATGTCTTCACCTGCTCAACAAGTTCTAATGGTGGACGGATGCAGATTACAGTTGCATTTGTCTTGTCACAGTCAGCCATCAACCAGGAATAGTTGCTAGAGCGATCAGCGAAGCCGCAGTAGGTCTTGCTGGCTAATGGTTGCACTGGTTGATCAGCTGCCCATGGTTCACCAAACGGAATATCTTGACCATTGCCCCAGAAGTACTTGGTACCAGATGCAGTGGAATTGTAAATCAACCACAAAAAAGCGCGATGGATATTCCTTGCATGTCTAAAATAGAAAAATAAAATGATTATTAAGGGGAGAAACTAATTATAAAAGACTGACATTTGTCCCCTAAAGTACAGCCACTGTGCCTCTGTAGCAAACCATGGCAGACTGGCATTATGCTTTAGACAAAATTCCAGAGCATATTTAAAAATAAGAGGCTTCTTGTAGATTGCAAAGCACTGTTTGTCACTCGTGAGTACAAAATCTATTGGGCATTTTAATGTTGTTCTTGGTTCTGTTGTTGCAACAGGTAACTTTGTCATCCATGATGGGTTGGGTGCAGCTGTCTCAGATGGTTCAATACAGAAGACTCCACCCTCATATTTATTGCAGTCCATGGTAATCCACTGATAGCCAAATTCAGCAGTGGTCAGCGCACAGAGTGGAGCATCTGGATTCGGAGCTGTGGGATGGTGTGGTGCCCAGTCAGGTTTAAAATTGATTGGCCTGTTGTTACCCCAGGTGTACTCAGACAGGTCATCACTCTGCTTGATCCAGAGCCAGGCTGTCCCAATTTTATTGGAGATCCTGCAAAGGTATAATTGTGAGGCTGTATGGGTGTATCTACTCAGCAATACCAAAGTGTATTCGCTGCAAGGTCTATTGATTGAAAAAGAATCCATAAATGCGCATAGTGATACCTGTTGTACAATACTAAGAATATAAGATGATGCCCAATACAGAGTCTCACAATATGTATGTTACAACAGAACAGGTATAATCAATGTTCTGAAAAAAAAGAGAAACGCACAACTGATTCTTGAAATGGAGCCACTCATCCATTGTCTCAAATGATGGCAAGCTTGCATGATTCTGAGCACAATAACTGTATGCAAATGAAAATAACATTGGTTCCTCTTTGTGTGGCCCCAATGAGGCTGTTGATTTGAGAAACTGTTCATTATGAGTAGCTGCTGTGGATGTATATGTCAGCATTGACTGAGTGATGTCAACATGTTCTCCTTCAGTTGGCAAGTAACTTTCTGATGTTACCTCTGCTTCTCCACTATTGTTTTCAAGCACTGCGGTGTTCTTCATGGTTGTGGTGGTGACTGGCAAACCTGTCATGTCAGTGACATCAACTAGAACTGCTTGTGGAATGGGTTGAGTGATACAGATTACAGAAGCATGTGTAGTGTCACAGTTGGAAGTCACCCATAAATAGTCTGATTGTTTTGCAGCATAAGTGCAGTATTGGATGGATCTTGAGCTGTCTGGTAGTATTGGATGGCTTGGAGCCCATTTTGGGTGAAATGTGATGGTCTTCTTGTTTCCCCAGGTATGCTCATTTGCCTCTTCATTAAAAACTATCCAAAGCCAAGCACTTTGAACATTGGTGCTTGAGCTAAACAACAGCAATTTTTGATGCTCTACAGAAATAAAAAATTTACACTCACATCTGTTCCTTGAAATGGGTCCACTGTGCAAGTGTTTCAAACCATGGCAAGCTGGCATTCCATCTTCTGCAGAAATCAAATGCAAAAGTAAATATTTCAGGAGTTTCACTGGCCTTTATGCAAGTATCTTGGCTTGCCAAGGAAAAGCCATCTGGACAAGTAAACATGAATGGTGCAGCTGTACTTGCATATGGAATAGCTGTATGACCAACAGTAGGACCATCTTCAGTAGAAATATCTATGGTAATTGCAGCTGTTTGATGAATGTCCAAAGGTGATGACAGCTCAACATTTTGTGAAAACTCTGTGCTTTTCTGAATAAGTTCAGAAGTTTGCTTTATAGTTTCATCTTGCACCATTTCACTTGTAATAACCATTGCAGAAATTGTGGTTGTTATGCTTGTTCCAGTTGTTGTTTCAAAGATGTATGGTGCAGCTGTACTTGCATTTGGAATAGCTGTTGGTCCAACAGTATGGTCTGCTATAGTGAAAATCTCTACAGTAAGTGCAGTTGTGTGATGAAACTCTAGAGGTGATGACTGCTTGACTCCTTGTGAAAACTCTGTGCTTTGCTGAATCAGTTGAGAATCAGTTTGTTTTATGGTTTCATCTTGAACCATTTCACTTATAATAACCATTTCAGAAATTGTAGAGGTCATGCTTGTTGTGCTTGCTGGTGTTAAAAATTGTTCAGATGTCAAGTGCTCAGTGCTTACTGTGTTGTGCAAAATTGGTTCCTGTGTTGGATTCACTGATATGAGAGAGTGGTCAGTTGATAATGCAGATGATGGGACTGCTGATTCAGCTTTCACTATACTAGTGGTAGTTTTATATGACCCAGTTGACTTTGTTAACACTTCTGTAGGTGCAGTTCTTGTCATGGCAATTGAGCCAGCTTGTGCAACAGTTGTTGACTCCTTGTTCATGTTAATAAATTCAGTTGTTGTCAACTTTTCTGAGACAAACATGTCAGATGCTGAAGAAGATGCTGTAACAGCATTTGTAACTTGAACCTGTGTAGATGGAGTTGTCACCAGGTCCAACATGACAGAAGAAGATGATGGTGTGGTTGTATTTTTCTTTGTTGACTTTGCAGTTTCTTGGATCAATTGCTTTGTTGGTAGAACAGTTTGTGAAGATGTGTGGATTTGGCTTTTCTGAGTAACATTTGGTTCTTCTTGCAAAGGTGAAATTGATCTCAAAGTTGTGATGAGTTGAGAAGTGGTTTTAACTGACTCAGTTGACATGATTGTATTTGGTGTGGTGGTAGGTGCCACAACTTCAGTACTTGTCTCAAACTCTCCATCCATTTCAGTTGCAATATGTGTTGATTTTTGGCTAACACTTGGAACTGGAGTTTTGCTGAATACAGTTGTAGACAATAGGGATTTTGTTGCATTTGATAGTTCTGTTGAAACTAGGGTTGCAGTTTCATTGTTGTGAGTTTTGATTGTGGATGTTGATGCAGTTGAACTTGTTGGCCTATTGCTAAGCAAAGTGGTTGAAGTGTATCTTCGTGATGTATCATTAGATGCTTCTGTCTTGTCAGATGAAGATGCTGTAGCATTTGTGATGCCACCAGATGATGCAACTGTTGTTGTTGTTGTTGTTGTTGTTGTTGTACTGGTTTTTGGTGGTGCCAGTGCTGAAATTTGAAACGTTGTAGTTTGGTCTAGGGATGCACAATCAGGCTTGGGCAAAATAAAAAAAAATAATATTTTTTTTGAAGTTTTTTTTTAAACTGAAATTTTTCTTTCAAAAGTTAATATAAAAAATTTGCACTGGCAAAATCGTCCAAAAAGCGCAAAAAAGGCAAAAACGACAGTTTTAGTGTGTTTAAACTCTTTGTAGCTATGTAGTAGCAGCCTGGATGAGCTAAATAACCATAATTAACACTATTGGAGTTGCTCTGGAGGCTGCATTTCTGGATTATGCCTACATGCAGAGCTCTCTGCTATATGTCTCTGCTGTATGATTGAGAAACAAACACATACAGTCAACAATTTCACAGCATTGTCCAGTTGTGCCCCATTTGCAGTTGCACAACTGTGATGAAGGCGATAATCCACCATTCATGCAGGCATTTTCCAAACATTTTTGTAACCCATCATAATTGGTTTGACTTTTTGTTGTTCTTGTGCTTGTCATTGTTGACACAGTTGCATTGCTTGTTACTTTTGCAGTAGTGCTGTTGTTTGAAGCAGTTTGACTCCAAGAAGTTGCAGTGGCTTCAATTGGTGTCTCTGTAATGTGTCCAGTTGATGTCTCAACAGTAGCTGTGTTGATTGACACAGTTGTTGGTTGGTTGGATAAAATGGGTGCAGATGGCATGGTTATACTGATTGAGGATTGCTGCACAACTGAAGTTGTGGTTAGATTCTTTGCTTCTGGTATATTTACTGCTGCTTTGGTTGTTGTGCTTGTAATAAAATTGGAATGATCTTGCACTTTGGTTCCTGGCGAATCTAAGCTTGATGAAGCAGTTGCTGCTTCAGCAGTTGGATGGGTCAGTGTGCTTGTACTGATTAACTGTGTTGCTAATTCTAGTGTTGTATCTACCACTGAACTTGTGCTACGTGGTATCTCACTAGATGCTGCCAATGCTCCAGATCCACTCAGATTTTTGATTGCTGTGGAGATAGGATTTGTTGAACCAGTTGTCACGTTTTCATTAGAGTGATCCACACTTGTGAATTCAAATGCATAAAACGTCGTTGCAGATGTTGTTGACATAGCTGAATTTGTGGTGATTGGGGTGGTGGTAATTGGCAAAGCGATTTGGGATCCATTCATTAAAGTAGTTGTTCCAGTAGCAGTTGATCTGTGGTAAGATTCATTTGTACTTGGCTCGAGTGTGGTCAATGTAGCAGAACTGGAACTCAGAATATTTGCAGTTGTTTTCACAGTTGTAGATTCATCTATTCTAGTCGAACTGATGTGTGTAGCAGCAGGGAGTGTAGTCTGAGCAGACGTTTTGGGTGTAGTTGTTGTGCTTGTAGAATCTGAATGGAGATAAAAATGTATTATGTGGTAGTAAAGTGGTAGGTATTACATCATGCATACACACTATTGTACTACTAACATAATAGACATTTCAGCAACTATTAATAGTAAATCAACCAATAATTGTTGAAAAAGTTATACAAATCAGTGAAAAATCGCCAGTTTTAACAGCGAAATTAGCATCACCACTCGACATTTTTAGGTTAAAAGTATAATAGAAGCCCCCCCCCCCCCACCCCTCCAATAGTGCCCCGAGTAAGAAGAGGTTAAAAGAATAGTGCCCAGAGGCACTATTGGAGGATTCACGGTACATCTTTAAATCTTAAGTTAGATCAGCAACCTAAAGATATTATTTGACGGGCATACCTGTAACCAGGTCTGGAAGAGTGGGGGGGGAGTCAATGGCCGAATTCTAGGGGGGGGGGGGAGCACAAAGTGGGGGGGGGGGGTAGCTGGCCATTTTTTACTTATACTGGTACTATGGTTAAAAAATGGGTATAAATAGTCTCTAAATAGTGTTATTTAGCTGTTTTATAGCCATATAACACTGCAAGACACTGAAAAACACCAACATTTACTCACTTTTATGGTTTTAGACATGGTGAAAATCCTTTGGGAAAATTCTGGGGGGTTGGGGGGGGGCGAGGAGTGCAGCATGAGCGACTGCAGCAGAAGAGTGTGCGCGAGCTGCCTGTTGACGGACCCCACCGGCGTGGTGTGTCCCCAGTGCCTGCAGGACCACAGCACTGCGTCGACAGTTCGTGGCGCCAACGTGGACAACAACGTCAGCAAGAGGAGCATGGAGCGGCAGATGCGTGTTCTCCTGGAGACGATGCAGGCGATGTCGGCCGAGCAGATCGCCCAGCGAGAGCTTGGGCAGCAGCTGCCGACTCAGGTGCAGCAGATGGTGTCCGAGCAGGAGGCCCAGAAGGGCACTCTCAGTCGACTGTCTGTCGGCTGGCCGGCCACGCCGCACCTGCAGTCTGCCGACACCTCGTCTGCTCCAGCCGCCGCCATCCTGCCGACTGCGCTGTCCGCAGCTGCCGCGTCGACCGTTGTCGACAGCAGCAGCGCCGCGCAAGGCGTCCAGCTCGCGCAGCGGCAGCAGCAGCAGCAGCAGCAGCAGCAGCAGCAGCAACAGCAGCACGCGCCTCCTCCATCCAGTGGAGTGACAGCGCCAAGTGGAGTGGTCGCCACGCTGGGACGAGGCGCTGGCGACCGCGGCGAGTCGAGCGTGTGGGTAGCTGGGCCGATGGGACTGCCGGCCATGGGGCAGGCGCTGGGCGCCGCCGCCAGCTACGCTACTACCTTGCGGACGCCTCAGTGTGCGCCGCCGCAAGCCTGCAGTGGAGCGACGACGACGGGAGATGGCAGAAGCGCCTTCAGCGGCGCGCAGGCCAGTGGAGTGGCGTTGTTGGGTGCGCTGATGGGCTTTCCAGCCACCGCGGGTCTGGCGCTGGGCGCCGCCGCAGTTCACGCCTCCACTGCGCCAGCGCAAGTCTACGCGCCGATGGGAAATGGCAGTGCGCCATTGGTGACGACAGCAAGCGTCGACGAGCAGCAGGGAAGCGGAGCGCAAGGAGAAGTCTGTGCTGGTGGGGGCGCGCGACTGTGTGCGAACGCGAACCCATTCGTGCCAGTTGGCGCGAGCGCGCCGGGCGTCTGGGACGCGCCGCCGCCACTGCAGGGAAGCAGCACCCCCCAGTTGAGGCCGGAGGAGCGACAGCACGTGGTGCAGCCTCCCGGCAGCCAACAGCAAGCTTCGACTGGAGTCGAGTTTGCCGTGCCGTCCACTCTGGCGAGCACGGTTCCCTACCGTCTCGGCCAGCCATCGAGCGAGCAGCGTCATCAGCAGCAACACCAGCCGAACTTCGACGACTCTGCCGAAGCGCTGGGCCCTGGCGGCAGCAGCGATTCAGTCGCCGAGTTGGGGCCCTACAATGAGAAGCTCATCGAGAAGCGTGGCTGCTTCTCTGGCTCAGCGGACGAGATGACAGTGGAAGCGTTGCTGTTCCGGTTCGAGCTGAAGGTCAAGGGCGCGCGCGAGCCGCGCTCGCGCTGGGGTTACTACCTCATGTCCTGGCTCACCGGACCTGCAGAGCTCGCGCTCATCAAGTACCAGCGTCAGCTCGCCAAGGAGCAACTGACATTTGATGAGATCGCAGGCAAGCAGCAGGAGCTGTATGGTGCCAACTGCAACGAGCTCTACTACTGGCACCAGCTTCAAGCCATCAGGTGGGAGGAGCAGACGGTCGACCAACTGGTGGCCGAGATCAGGGACTTGGTCATGAAGGCCTACCCTGACCACACGATGGAGCAGTGGAGCGCCGAGGCCAAGAAGGTGCTGATGCGCGTTGTGCCCGAGGAGCTGTACCTGCAGATCCTCTCGATTCACAAGCAGCCATTGGACGACATTGTCACCTGGTTGCGTCACGCCGGCGAGATGTCGGAGGCTCGCCAAAAGAGGGAGCAGCTCTTCGACGAAGCCGTGGCAGTGAAGGTGGCTGGCCAAGGGTCAGCGAGGCAAAAGCCTCCCCGCAACCAGCGTGGACAGTTTGCGAGCCAGGGGCCACAGTCGTCGACGCGCAAGCAGCAGCAGCAGGCGTCTCCACAAGAGGAGCCGCCGGGCCAACAGAAGTTTCTCACTGACTACCGACAGCCAGTGGAGATGGCCGAGCAGCCAGTGGTCCAGCAGCGACACTATGGACCACTGACGTGCTACAACTGCAACGGCCAAGGGCACATCGCCTGCAACTGTCCACAGCCGGCCACACATCAGAGCGGACGCGGCCATGGTGGCGGTCAGCGCGGTGGCCGTGGCAGTTGGAAGGGCCGTGGCGCGCACGCTCACATGGTGGAGCAGCGCCCTGGGCAGCACAAGTCCGACTGCGAGACGAAGTCTCGACAAACGAGGGAGAGGCGGCTGCGGAGGAGCAGAGCACACCCGCCTCCAGCACCCGGCCCATCCAGCAGGAGCAGAGCTGGACTGGCGCCTTGGAGGTGCTCGTCGAGAGCAACGAGGTGGAGACGCGAGACGCGTCGCAGAAGAAGGAGGTCAGCACGAGCGTCGAGAAGTGCAATGGCGACACTGGCCAGGGGCCAACGCCTGTGGTGTTCGCACAGATCGACGGCCATCAGCACGTGCGACTTCTTGCCGACACTGGAGCTGGACCGGCCTTGCTGATCGACCTGAGGAAGGTTGAGCGCCTGATGTGTTATCTGAAAGTCGCTGACTTTTTGGCACAAGTGACGCGAGTGCGGAACATGAAGTTGCACTCCCGGGCGACGAAGTCCGCGTCCTGGGTGTCGTGAAGGTCGATGTGACGCTGAATGGCATCACCAAGAAGTTGCCGCTGACCATCACAAAGTGCATGCACCAGTCGGCTCACCACGACGCATCATGGGCTTGGCTGCCCTGACTGCCTTTGGCTTCAAGTTCGTGGTGCCGACCAGTGGCAAGTGCCTGCTCAGTGGCCTGCAGTATGACGTGAGCAACGAGCCCGACAGCCAGCTGCGGCTGACGGCGCAGTGTAGCCCAAACAGCTTGAGGCCGAGCATCGACACACTGCGAGCTATCGTCGTCAGTGGACTCCAGGAGTTCTGCAAGGAGGAAGGCCTCAGCGCTGAGCAGTGCACATCGACAGTGAACAGCGTCAGTTGCCAGTGCAGCGACTCGACGTAGAGCAAGGAGGAGGTGGCACTGCTTGAGAGCAGAGAGCTCTGCAAGTTGCAAGACTCCGATGGCGATACAGAACGTAAGACTCCGCTGTTGTGTCGAGCAGTTTCTCAAAGTCAAGTCGAGTCCAAAGGGAGTGGCGTGCAGCTTCTGGAGATCGAGCAGCCAGAATTGCTGCCGCTGCAGGACGTCACTCTGTGCCACTGGAACAAGAGGACGATCAAGGCCAAGGTGTCAACAGTCTACCTGAGTGAGCTGAGGAGCAGGCTCTGCAACGAGCGCCTCACGCAGGAGTCGACTGACGTCCATCTGTTCCAACTGACGGAGTCGGCACAGGAGAGATATTGCATCTCGAGGAGGGCCTAGTGTCGATGGAGGAAGACGGCACGTTCGTCATTTGGCGCGAGCCCGGATAAGAAGGCACCTCGGAGATCGACCCGTACTTGGGCACCATTGAGGTGGTGGAGCGCCTCTCCTGGGAGCAGCTGAGGCAGGAGGCCCGACGGCCAACGCCGACAGAGCTGCGAGCCAAAGTCGACAGGCGCGTGATGCAGCTTGAGGTGAACGGCATCGATTGCCATGCTG
>JASAMY010003097.1:0-17465 GCA_030248085.1 Paralinhomoeus sp. GSCO2_6 | reverse complement strand
CATGGCGGCGCACGGACGAGTTCTCGCTGCGGCAGTTCGACACGGCCGTCTACCTGGGCGCCTCGGGCAACAAGTACGGCCGACCGATCGCCGGCCAGATGGGAAGCTGCGGCGTATCTCGACCGACGCGCCGGCAAATGCTGGCAAGTCCGCCGAGGGCGTCTACGTCGTGCCCTCCTCGGAACTGCGATTTCCTTGGTGCGTTCCTGTGTTCCTTCGCTTGTTCGTTGGCTCTGTCTCCTGTTGTCCCTTGCTCAGCACTGGGTCGCAGGATCCGTATGTTGTTGTTGCTGCCAAATAGAACGTGTTCCTCGTGCTTACCAGAGTCAGCGGTATTTGCAGAGATTGAGACCGCGGCTTTTGCCGTCCTTGGTGCACACTTGGTTCATTGTAGGTAAGGCCAGTGAGTGGTGGTTGAGAGGTTGCGTCGGTTGGCGGTGGCGGCGATGGCCGCTTCTGACGCCGACCCCATGCTGGACGGGTCGGCGTCGCGCCTGTCGGTGCTGGAGCTGGGCGAGAAGCGTGTCGTTGCTGCTTCTACGTGCTCGGCTTTGGCTACAGCCGTCGCTGTGCGCGCGCTCCTCTACCCGCTGTCCGTGGTCAAGACGCGTCTCCAGCTCCAGGTGCACAACACGCACTACACGGGTATGCTCGACACCTTCCTCAAGATCCTCAGGAGCGAGGGACGCAGAGGACTCTACAAGGTTGGTTGCGGCTGGTGCCGCGGGCGCGCGCGCGCGTCGAGCAGCGGCGCGCTTGCGCTTGAGGGCTACACGGTGAGCGTGCTGCACGTGGGCTTGGCGATGATCAGCATGACCGTGTACGAGGGCACGCGGGCGCGTCTGCCGCGCGACAGCTCGATGTCGCACACGACGCGCAGTCTCGTGAGCGGCTTCGGCGAGCGGCCTCGTCACGCAGCTCGTGGCCGTGCCCACGGACGTCGTCTCGCAGTACATGCAGACGCTGGGCGCCAAAACCGCTCTGCTGCGGCCCGGCGAGCGCGCCCTCTTCGCCGACCCCCTCCGGCTCGCCGCCTCCTACGACGTGGAGCGACTGCAACGCGGCCGACTGGCGCTCATCTCGGCCGTCGTCCGGCAGGTCTGGCTCCAGGACGGGCCGAGCGGCTTCTACCGCGGCTTCGCGCCCTCCGTACTGCTCTACTCGCTGAACAGCGCCATCTTCTGGGGCTCCTATCACTTCTACCTGCCCTACGGCGTCGAGGCGCTCCGGCCCCTCTGCTCCTACTACACGGCGCCCCAGGCGCTCTCGGCCTGCTGCGCGGGCGCCACCTCGGCCGTGCTCCTCAACGCCGTCGACCTCTGGCGCGGCGCGCATCCAGGTGCTTGAGGACTGGCTGGATACCCACCGTGCGGACGCTCTGGCGCGAGGAGCGCGTCGGCGTCCTCCTGGAAGGGACTCGGCGCGCGCGCCTTCTCCCACCTCTTCTTCTCCACCTTCGCCATCGTCGGCTACGAGACCATCAAGAAGCTCTGCATCAAGCCCGAGCACGCGCACCTCGTGCGCTGGTAGGTAGGCTAGCAAGCCGGAAGGACCAGGCACACCGCGGCCCCTACCTCTTGAGCTAGTCCAGCCCACCCTCCCCCCCACCCGCCCCTGCCTGGACAGCGCCCACGATTCGCGTCGCGTCTCTGCCGTCGTACTGCTACCGCTTCGCCGTAATAAACGTTGCCCAGATGACCGAATGTGTTGCACTGGCCGTTCGGACGCGAGGCCTACGTAGCACTGAACAATCTGCTCACCCGCCGCACGTGTTGAATTGGCAACGCGCCGCTGTAGCGCGCCGAGCGACGATGACTCCTGTTCAAGAGGGTCCAGGTGCGTGCGTGCGTGGTAGTCGTGAGCGGCCTCGTGTCGACCGAGGCAACAACCTTGTAGCAATGGGCGGTGATGATGCGCCAGTGGCACCTGCTGGACGCCAACTGCCAGGACCTCGACCGGCTCGGAGCCGAGATCGTCCGCAGGCTCTTGGGACAGCACAAGGCCATTTACCACCCCATGTGTACGTGCGCATCCTCCTGCGCCCCGGCCCCCCCCCCAGGCCTAAGAAATGGCGGTCAGAGTCGCGTGTCTAGCGGACGTTGGCGACCACGTGGTCGTGTTCAACTGTCGGCAAGTGGTGTTGAAGGGCTTCAACTGGCGACGCCGCGAGTACCTCTTCAACAACCTGCGGCCCAAGGGCAAGGCGGTGATTCCCGCCTGGGAGATGCACCAGCACGACCCCTGCCGAGTGCGTGCGGGCTTGTGCTCGCGCTCTTCCGTCAGTGTTCTCAACCAGTTCGTCTTTGCCGCCTCAGCTCGTCTTCATGACGGCCTACTCGGCTCTGCCGAAGCGACCGTACAAGCAGACGACCATCGAGCGGCTCTACTTGTACGCGGACGCCGACGTGCCGGCGGAGATGCTGGCGAACGTGAGCAGCCGCGTGGAGCAGCGCGACCCCGTGCACCGCGCCTACGACGAGTACACGGACGAGGAGAAGGCCGCCTTCCCCCGCCTCTGGCTGCCCCAAGCCCCACCAGCTAGTCGTCGAGAGCGAACCACAAGAGTGACTCCGACGCGACGTGACGACGGCGCCTTGCCACAAAAAGAAACAACAAGAAAAGGAGCGGGGCGGTGCGAGGAGGCGCGACGCGACGGCACGTCGCTCGGGTTCACAGATCTCAAAGCGACTACGCGTAGTAGAAGAGGCTGGATTTCTTCTTGGCCTGCACCTCCAGAATGCCGTCCATGAAGTCCTCGTGGAAGACCTCGATCGCGTCTCTGCGCAGCGCGATCATGCCCTAAACGCGGACGGTGCATTCCTTCACCAAGTGGTGTCGAGCTGAGCAGCGCAGGGAGGGAGGGGCACGCACCGCCTCGACGCAGACCGCCTTGCACTGGGCGCCGTTGAAGTCGTCCGTGCAGCGGGCCAACTCCTCGAAGTTGACGTCCTTGCTGCAAACACGAGGCAGCAGAGCGTCGCCGCAGACACGAGGCGATGAGCTGGGCCTGCGAGACGCACTTGACGGTCATGTTGCGCGAGTGGATCTGCAGAATGCGGGCGCGGGCCGCCTCGTTGGGCGCCGGCAGCTCGATCTTGCGGTCGAGTCGGCCGCTGCGCAGCAGCGCTGGATCCAGGATGTCGACGCGGTTGGTGGCAGCGATCACCTAGTCGGACCGCGGGATGGTCGAGCACGCGGCGAACGTGGACGACGCCTACCTTGATGTCGGTGTTGGGCGCGAAGCCGTCGAGCTGGTTGAGCAGCTCGAGCATGGTGCGTTGCACCTCCCGGTCGCCCGCCTTCTCCGAGTCGAACCGCTTCGTGCCTCAAGTGATCCGGACGCACCGTCACGCAAGCAACGACAAGCGCTCGACCACCCACCGCCTACCGATGGCGTCTAGCTCATCGATGAAAATGATCGCTGGCGCTTTCTCCTTGGCCAAGGCGAACGCGTCGCGGACGAGTTTGGCGCCGTCTCCGATAAACATCTGGACAAGCTGTGGTCCCGCCAATTTCAAGAACGTCGACTTGGTCTGCGCGGCCACCGCTCGGGCCATCATCGTCTTGCCAGTGCCTGAGCCGTCCGGTCTCGGCACACCGCCAGCTGTGGCACGCTGCGCAGCTAACCGGGCGGTCCGTAGAGCAGCACGCCCTTGGGCGGCTGAATGCCGATATTCTCAAAGCGCTCCTTCTCCGTCATGGGCAGGACGACGGCCTCTATGAGCTCGGTGATTTCCTTGTCGAGGCCGCCGATGTCCGAGTACTGCTCCGTCGGCCGCTCGTCCACCTGTGGTGACCGCGGCAACGGCCGTCATCAGTGCTCAGCACGATGAGTCGTCCTACCTCCATGGCCTTGACTCGGGAGTCGTACTCGGCGGGCAGCTTCTCGAGTATGAGATACGAGTCCTTGTTCACGCCCACCAAGTCGCCCGGCTTCAGCTCCGACGCCTCCACCAGGCCTGCAGTCGCGTGCGTGTCCACGGGCGTGCACGAGGGGCCTGCTGCCCACGTACCGATGACGGGCAGGAAGTAGGTGGCCCTCGTGCTTGTCTTGATCACGCAGCACTTCGTCTTGGACGCGTCCAAGTCCACGGCCGCGCCGTCCTCCTCTTCGGCCAGCGGGTCCAGCTCGAGCAGCTCCACCACGTTGCTCACCAGGTACGGCAGCTGGCGGTTCACCTACACGCACGCAAGCCGTTCCAGGGTGGGGGGGGGGGAGAGGCTTGGTGCGACGAGCCTTGATGCGCTCGGTGTTCTCTTTGATCTTGTCAGCGAGACTCTGGAGGCTGTGCTGGACGCGCTGCTGCTCGCTGCGCATGATCCGGATGTCGTTGTCCATGAGGTGCATCCGGTTCCGCAGGTCGTCCGCCGACATCTGCCGCACCTCCTCGTCCAAGCTCGGCACCGTCGAGTCCTCCTCCATCTGAACTCGACAGCCACAATCCACACAACAATCAATCGACGGCGGTCGTCAACCGCCCTTGCAATGTGTGCATTCAATTGGCAGGCGAATGGCAACTACCTACGTCCTACGGGGGACTGCTGGACAGAACAGAACCACATTCACTTGTTGGCACGACAGTTCAAAATATATATGTAAGAAAGTAGTAGAGGATGCAACAGCGGCGAGACGAACTGAAACTGAGACAGACGACAGGCGGTCAGGCCCCCTGCAAAGTGAAGCAGGCGTTCAACGGATAGCTGCGTTCAACGAGAGCGCGAGGACGAGACAGTGACTGTATTTTCAAGGCTCACATTCACAAAAGACAAATGACAAGCTAGGCTGCCACCACCATTTGCAAGGTTCTTTCCTTCCGTGTCATAACTATACCTACCGTAATTATAATCACAATTAGGCAAAACACAATTGTGCCTCAGCCTAAGAGGAAGCCTGCCTATTCGAAAGCCTGAAAGCCCAAACCTAAGCCTAGCCATATGTGGGCGCCTAAGCCTAACCAAAATTAAGGCTATCCCTAAGCAAGACCTCTAGGAGATTGTCATCGGACGCAGCGGATGCACGGACGATAGAATTTTATTAGCCTGCAAATTGTAATCAACTGGATTATACCGAAAGGGGGCAAAAGTGAACAGAAGAAAGTAAGAAACAACATACTTTTTTATTAGACTTACAGGGGAATCGACTTACAGTGTACATATCGGTCAGCACGTTAAATAATACAGATTGATCGAGAGGTGTAGCGTCACAATCTATGGCTGGGCTAGTAGCGTGCGACGCATGGACCGCGAACAAAAAGATGCAAGTCTACTGGTCTTGGGGGCGCTCAGTACACCGCAGTTGATCGCGCCATAACAAAGTGCATCCGACCTTGCCAAGCATCGTGCTTCGCTTTAGTCAAACGATATTTACATGATACAAAGTGCGCTTCAGTGAGTGGCATGCGTTATGCAAATAAAGGGTGTTTTCTTAACACAACGATTCTTTCTTGAATAGTTTTTGCTAGCCACAATTGATTCAGACGTCCTTTGGAACGTTTACGCAGAATGCCTTGGGATTTTGTTCACAAAAGTTTCACTCAATCGGATCAATGTTAGAAGAGTTACGCTCAATCAAAGCGATCTTCCGCTCTAAAATTTAACCTTTTAGATATTGTCTTATGCAAATTTTTCGTGAATCGTGCATACATACCGTCCATGTGCGTGAGTCTGTAATTTTCAACTACTCCAAATATTGATCCGATTGAGCTGAAATCTTTTGTAAACGAAATCCCAGAGCATTCTGCGTAAACATTCCACATCAATTGCGGATAGCAAAAGTTATTCAAGTTATTCATTCAAGAAAACACCCTTTAGACATACTTGATAAACTTAATACTGTGGCACGTAAGTACTGTGTAAGCACACCTCGGTTGAAACGTGTTACCGTACTAAACCCGCACTGCGCTTATCCAAGCTGAGATCTTTGCGTTTGTGTTTCTCGCGTTTACGATTGGCAACGATTTGTTCAAACGAGGCATCAAACAACTCTACAACGTCGAGTCCAGTTGCTAGGTGGAACCGAATCAGAACATTCATTTTTCGGTTGAACCCGAGCCTATTTTCAATAGTTTTGAGTTCTGTTGGACGAGCTGCGTGGCAGCGGAGTATCGCCGGCGTAGAATCGAGGTCGTCAGCGCGACGAATACGCAGACCGCTAAACGGGCGAAGGAGTGAGCCGCTGCAGGTGCAGTGGGGCGCCGCATTGCGGCCACGGACGAACCTATCGTCTCTGAGAGAACGAACACGAGGGCCAGCAACCAGAGCGGCGCTGACTCCGGGCCCGCGCTCGACGTCAACGTTGAACTTTGAGCAGGCGACCCCGTTCCGTTGGACACTTCCGTCACCGTCTCCGTTGGCATGCTCTCGGTGCTCCACGCCGTCGTCGTCGTCATCGTCGAGTTAGCCGACGTGGATGTGTCGGTCTCATCTGTGCCGGCGGTCGACGACCGAACTGCGTCTGTCGCAGTGGTCGAGGACGCGAGCACGCGACTCGTGGACGGCCGTCCGTGTTGAGCGTAGTAGACTTGTTCGGGATTCATGCTGGGGTTGAACGCGGCGTTGCATCCACGTCGACTGCAGCAGCACAGTTGGACGCCGCTACGGAGTTGGCATCGTCTCTTTTGCACGCCTCCGTCCTCGTCAACGTCCTGGCACTGTTGCCGACCACCCAACGGACTGGCCGCCGAGCAGAATCGCAGCACGGTCCCGTTGGACGGGAAAAAAGCCGCGGCACACCACGTTCCTTCTGAACATCGTCGCTCTGAACGAGACCACATTTTGAGCGGCTCAGTGTACCTGCACACGCGTCCACATTTGGAATATTCCTGTCGCTGCCCCAGCCGGCGTAGCAGCTCGCTTTGCGCGTACGCACGCGGTAGAAACCGGGGTGTAACGTCAGGGTGTCGTACGGATTGTTGCACAGTTGTTCGGCGCAACAGCAGACGGTCGAGTTTTTCTGCAACGCAGTCGGCGGCAACGAGTGAAGAGACAGATCTCTTTCGCCGCGATTGCGCTTCACCTCGTCTTGGAGGTGGACACAGCGATTCGTATCGTCGTTGTCGTCGCAGAGCTCGTGTTCGTCGCAGGCGGCGCGCAGTCGGCCGTAGACGCCGAGGGGCGCCTTCTCGAAGAGGACGAGGCAGTGGCTCGTCGTCTCGGAGCACCGCTGCGCCGTCGCCAGCAGCGGTCGCCTCGACGCTGTCGACGGCTGCTCGGAGACGCTCGCATCGTCGACGCCGGCGTGACACACGAGACCGGTCCCCAGTCGTGGTCCACACAACCCAATCAACACAACTAGTATGGCAGACTGACTAGCTAGCATCACCACGCATTAGTTAGTTTTTACATTTATCATCTTTAGTGCTAATAGTGACGCGTCGAGACGTGCAGTGCGGGTTCACTTGTCGCACAAACATCTGTGTACGGCAACGAGCTAGGCCCTGTGTGCGTGCATGATACCTTCGTGTATCCAACACAACTCATCCAAAGGTTTTGACTAAGACCAGTGATGGCAGCATAATACACAAGCAAAGACTGAGATATTATGCATCGGCATGCATACATACACTGTAAGTAGACAGAGCAGAGTGGTAGTCGACGGAGGGTCGCTCGTTCGAGTATCACATTCACATAGGAATCTCGCCGATCTCGCCGGTAGTGAAGAGCCGTCTCGATTATGGTGCTGTGCTGTGCGAACTGGGTAAGTGAAGGCGATCAGCGGTCCAGCGCGTCCACTACACTAGAGAAAGAGAGAGGGAGAGAGGAGGGAAGAAGCAGTGGAGGCAGCGCCTAGTGGCGGTCGCGGAGTCGGCGGACGAGCCACTGGCCTAGGCGTTGCTCGTTCAGCAGTCTCCACTGCGTGTTGATGGCGGCCGTCTCGAGGCCGACGCCCACGGCGCGTCGACTCGGCCCCAGCGCCTCTTGCTTGCCGGTGTTGCATCCCTCTTCATCCCCCCACGAAACCATCCGGCCGGATGTTTTGGGATATCCCAGTTCCTCCCCCCGGAGGAATTGGGATAGAAGACGCGCCATCCCAATTCCTCCCCCCTTATCCCAAAAACTCCCCCCTATGTTATGTTTGGTTTGTAATCTCAATCGGGCAATCTCGATCTCTGTGGGTGTTCTCCTCATGCATGGCTTGTCTCCGTTGGGCGCATGAGCTGTTTGGCTGGTTGGTCATTTCAAAGCTGTAGTAGAATCTGTTGTGAAAGAAAACGCATGGAGGAGTTGAAAGCGCAAGCCCTGTCCAATTACCTGACCTTCAAACAGTATCCACCTGACAGCGGGAAAAATGAAAAGCGCGTGTTGCGCGAAACGGCTAAAGCGTTTCGAGTGAATACCGACGGCGTTCTGCAGCACCTGAGACGGAAGGAGAAGAGCTGCACCGGGGCCGAAAAGGACGAGGACGAGCTGAGCGATGAAGAGGTTGTCCTTTTGTCGTGTCACTCTTCTAAGGGTGCTTCAAAGAATTAAAATTCGTATAGGACGACGACGAGCAGATATGGCAAACCGTCGTAATAGGCGAGGAGCAGAAGCAGAGGCTGCTGGAGCACTTCCATTGCGATGCGGTCGGAGGAGGGCACTTCGGCATGACGCGCACGCACCGCAACGTATGGTTACTGTCCGACAATACAGTACTGCATTAAGATTATGTTTGAGTCGTTCTCTACATCGTTACGTAAACGAAGGCTATGCGTCGTTTCGTTTCTACTTTATGGTTACCCTTGTTGCAGCTCTCAAAGCGCTATTACTGGAAGCGTCAGAAGGCTGACACGGAGAAGTTCGTGGGCGAGTGTCTGCAGTGCCAGCAGGCGAATGCTGACAACAGACCGTTTGCGGCGGAGCTGCACCCCATTGAAGTCCCCTACATATTTCATCGATGGGGAATTGATATGGTTGCTTGATTGATTGATACTGAATCCCACCCTCTCTGTACTAAAGTAATTGTACGTTGTTGACACAGGTGGGGCCGCTGAAGATGACGGAGCGCGACAATTCCTACATCATTACGGCGACGGAGTACCTCACCAAATGGGCCGTTGCTCGTCCAACCACCACCAAGACCGCAGCCGAGACGTGCGCATTCATTTTGGAAGAAATCATCTACAGGTACATACATGAGCGCACAAAGCACGCCAAAATTCAGTCAATGAAGATGCTGTGAGTTGCAGATTCGGCTGCCCGCGACTTATCACACACGACCAGGGCCGCGAGTTCAACAACTCTTTGAGCGAGCTGTTGCTCAACACTCTTGGAGTCGAACGGGCCATGTCGTCTGCATATCATCCGCAGGTATTAGGTAACATAAAAATATCAATAGACGTATGTAATATAACTTGGGCGTAATGGCAGAAAAGTGAGCGTACAGTGTCTGTTGAGATCGTACTCAATAATATATTATAGGTACTCAATAAGCATATTATAGACCAACGGTCTGGACGAGCGCTTCAACAACACGCTCATCACCAATCTCAACAAGATCAGCACCAAAGACGACTGGGACCGTCACGTCGGCTCCGTCGTCTTCTGCTACAACGCTGGAGAGCAGGGTTCCACGAAAATGACGCCTTTCAAGCTGTTGTACGGTGTCGAGCCGCGCCTTCCGCCCGAACTCGACAAGCCAACGGGCAACGAGCTGCTCAACGACGCTGCGCCAACGGAAGAGCAACTCGAGCGACACCTGCAGAAGCGGATCGACTTCATCAACGGAAAGATCAACGAGACACGCGAGAAAGGCAAAGCGAACATACGGGCCGCAAGCAGCGCGTGGCCGCCAGCCGCCTGAAGAGGGTGCGACAGCGCGGCGGGGACGTGGGCGATCAGGCAGTGTTCGACACACCGGTCACCCGCAGCCGTTCTCCAGACAAGGAAGGCGACGTAGAAATGCCTCCTGCCGATGCCAACACGAGTCTCGGTCAGCCGTTGCGCGTTCTCGAACCAGACCAAGTGCCCTCCATTTTGGCCAGAGACGACGACGAGGTGCGTTGCCATATTGTCATAAGCGTAAGCTGTTGACATTGAAGTACTTCAGCCGTGGAAGTGTGGTGCGCGGATCAGCTGCGAGAGAGAACGCGCGATCTCCAGGACAGCAAGGCCTGGCTGAACGACAGGCTCATGACGCAGCTGGCGACTCCTCAGCGAGTGGCTGAAATCTGGCCCAATGCAGCCGACTCCACAGTGAGGGAGGTTAGCCACTACAGGTAAAAAGGGCAGTACAGTATATACCTAGTAATACAGTATAGTGTACAGAAGATACAGTATAGTATACATAAGTGCAAGGGTGGCTAAACCAACTGAGATCGTGTTAGAAGAAGGACCCAGCCTGACCTCGGAACAACCACTGGTGTAGCTGGTTGGGAGCGCGTCTACCTGTCGAAGCTCAGAAGATGTGGCGCCCGCGATGCTCTGGGAGCTGCGGGCGCTCGCCAGCGCCGGTCGCTGTCCTCTGCAGAGAGGCGGAACGTGCGGGCTGCGATCGCGGCGCCTTCGACATCGTACAGGGACGGAGCTGTTGCGCTAGGACGCCTACGGAGGGAAGAAACGGGAGTCGAACTGGACTCTCCTCCGAAAAAGAAGAAGGAAGAAAACCAACAGTGAAAGAGTGCATACCTCTGAACGGGATTAGAGGAACGCGGATGTGGCCCGTGCGGTTCATGACGACTGACGAGATGCGTGGTGTACGTGCGGTATGTGCTATGTATCTGCTCGACTTTTGCTGCGTTTCAAAATATTCACTGAGTGTCTGGTTGAGAGCATGTGAGGGGGGATGTGGGATAAGGGGGGAGGAAGTAGGAAGCCTATTTTATCCTACTTCATCCGGCGGATGGTGGGATACAGTTACCGGGGGGATGTTTTGGGATGGGGGAGGAAAAGGGATACGACACCGGCGAAGAACGCGCGCGCCTCCGACAGCTCGGCCTCCGTCGAGAAGCAGCTCACGACCGAGCGAACCACGCTGCCCAGCAGACGACTGCCGCCCAGCCTGCAGGGAATGGAGAGACGCGCGCACCTCCGCAACACCGCCACGCAGACGCAGGCGGCACGGCACCTCCGCTGCAGCAGCTCCCAATGTTGCTGCACGAAGCGCCAAGCCAGGGAGCGGCCCGCTGGATTGGCAGCGACCGCGGCGATTGGCCTCGCGATGTCGTTCCTCTTCACTTCGCTCTCATCGATTGACATATCGAGCACTCTGAAGTGCGGGCGGAGAGAGAGAGAGACGCTGACTCGTTCTCCCACCGCGGTAGTGCAGACGAGCCGACCTGGTCAGCAGCTGCGTGTCCGTAGTGGCCGCGAGCGCCGCCAAAAGCTGCGCCTTCTGCGACGGCAACGTCGAGCGATGGAAGCGGTCGAGCACAACCTCCCACGTGTCCTGACTTCCCAAACGAACTGCGGTGCGCAGCACAACGGGCAGTGTCTCGGCCGAGACTGGTCTAGAACCGAGTCGTCGATCTGTGCACGTCGTGATAACAAAGCCATGTGCGCGTGCGCGCGGACGTACGCGTGGCTGTCGTCGTCGCGCCACCGTTGAAAGAGGGCGCGCGTCGCGTTCAGACAAGGCTCGAGGTCGAGTCGGCAAGCGGCGACGAGCAGTCGGTTCCTGAGAAAGTGACGCGGGTGGTCGTCAGCGTCGATGTCGTCAGCCTCGAAACCCGGCCATGAGAACTGACCCTCGTAACCCGCTGACACGATGCTACGAAAGTACCTCTGAAATAAGAGACACAACACAACGCAATCACACAAGTAGAGCGTTATGGTAGCTATGGCGACCAACTTTGTAATTCGGCAAGTGCCTGGATGTCTGAAGCAGATTTTCGATGATGTGCATTTGCCCGAGTGCAACTGTCCAAGGTGCCAGTTCCGTTTCATTCCTGAAGAAGAGCTGTCCTCACACGACTCAGCAAAAAAACCCTAGAGTCCTCACCGAGTCAATAAGTAGTCGAGACCGTTCAAAACCGCGGCCGGCGAAATCTGTCCGGTTTTCAGCAGAGAGAAAGAATCGTACAAAACGGACGCTCTTTCCACAGCCGAGAGCTTCTGAAACCTTTTTCGCATTTGCGGACCTTGGTCTGTCGAGTGGTTACTTGCTTCACCGACCGAGTGTTCGTCCTGTAGGAGACGTGACAACGCCTCATAGGCAGTCGGCTCATAAAGAACTCGGCAGAAAGCGAACGCGCCCGCGTTGACGAGCAGCCAATGCGCCTCGCCGTCCAACGTCAGCTCGGCTGCACGGAGAGCTTGCAGCTCGGGTGACTCGCACCAACGTTTCGGAGAGCGCCGCGTAGGGGGGGGGGGGGGTGACGCACCGGTGGGGCTGTTGGGCGTCATGAAGAGGAGTGTCGTCCGGTCGGGGGCGAGAGACGACTTGACGCCCACAGGAATCAGCCAGCTCTGGGCCTGGGCCTGGGTGTCGTTGCGCAGGTAGTGGAAGCGGCCCAGCTGGCGGAGCGTCAGCTTCGTCCGACCGTCCGCGGCGGTCCAGCTGGCGCGGACCAGAGGATGGCCCGCTTGCCGGGTCCACGAGTGCGCCAACTCGACCACCGACACCGCATCCTCGCCCAAGTCGAAGTGCTGAGAACACTCGGCCCTTCTTGAGGCGTTCGCCACAAGCGTAACCGACCTCGTCCAAAGCGGCCCATAAATCGTCGCCCTCCGCGTTTCCGTACTGGAACTTGCGCAGATAGGAGCGCAGCCCTTCCTTGAAATGGTCGACGTCTCCTAACGAAAGAATCATACGGATAATGGAAGCACCCTGAAGAGCGGTGGAACAGTTTGGAAGATGCTTCAGCTCGTGGCGCTTGTCGCCGGTCACCTTCTGGTACGAGATCGCGTCGAAAATGCCGTCGATGGCGTCGGGGTCGACGACGTCGGCAGAGATGGGATGCGTGCTGTCGAGCGCGTCGAGAAAGAGCGCCGGCATGACGTTGGCCGAGTAGAACGAGTCCATCTGCGTCGACACCAGGCCGCGGATTCGCATGGGAGCGGCCGTGCCGCCAGTCACTCTCACTCACGAGCTTCCATTTGGGGAAGAGCAGGTGGGAGACGAACGACTCGAGGAAGGCGGCGAACGCCTCGTTGAGCCACAGATCGCTCCACCACTTCATCGTCACCAAGTTGCCGAACCACTAGACGGAGCAAGAGACGCGTGTGCTCGTGTCCGTCGCAAGCTGCGAGGGAGGTGCAGGCAGCCTGCCTGATGGGACAGCTCGTGGACGACGACGAGGACGACAGCCTCCTTGTCCGCACTGCTCGACTCGCCCTCTACGTACGTGAGGTAGTTGTCGCGGAACGTGATCAGACCGTAGTTCTCCATCGCGCCCGACGCAAAGGCGCTCAGCGCCAACAGGTCTAGAGAGTCGCGGTGGCGGTACCTCTCCGTCGTCCTCCTCCTCCTCTGAGAGCTCGACAAGCGCCTCTAGATGCCGACGTACCGACTTTGGGCAGAGGGAATGGAATGTCGAAGAGCCGCTGGAGGCTCTCGAGCGCGCGCACGGCCGTCGTCAGGGCGAATGCGGTGCTGTTGATCAGCTCGAGGGGGGCCAACACGGTGACGTTCACACCGGCAGCCGTTCTCGCTCCATTCGAGGCGAAGTCGACCAGCGCCACCGCCACCAGGTACGTCGACATGCGAACGCTCGGCTAGAGCGACGCGAGGCACATAGGTACTTCCACCGCGATCACTCGTCAGCACCGCACCTGGAACTTCGTCGAGAGACGACCCTCTCCGACTCTCTTCGTCGACGCAATCGGCATGTTCGAGAACGCGTTGAGCGTTGAAGTGTGATTGACTTCGATCTAGAACGCTCTCGCGGTGAACCGTCCGCCTGGAGCTGTCGCCCAGAGCACCTCGAATGTCGCCTTCATGTCGGGCTCGTCGAAACAGGGAAACGCCTCTCTAGCGTAGGTCGACTCGAACTGCGTCACGGCTCCCAGTCTGAACGGGTGCCCGTCTGAGCAGCTAGGAGCGAGCCGAGAAAGTGCGGAGCGCGAGCGAGCCACGTACCTCTCCAGGCCGTCGGCGTTCCTGTAGACGTTGCGATAGAGACCCCTCAGTGAGCCGAAAGTGCCGTTGAAGCGAACGGAGAGCGTCGCGTTGTCGGTGGGGCGTAGCGGTTGCGGCAGCGTCAGCGCGACCATCTGGCGACGCTCGCAGCGCTCCAGTTGACCGCCGGAGAAGCGGCCTCCAAAGCCGCGAGACGTGGCCAACGTGACGCCGGTCAAGGTGAGACGGTGCGAGTGGAAGACGAGCAGGGAGGCGGGCCGCAGGGCGGTGAGCGTCATGTGGACTTCGCCAAGAAACGTCGACGACTCCACGTCCACGTCCAACGACACGGCGTAGTGGAGCGGTCGTACCGCGGTCGGCAGGCGCCAACCATGCCATGGGAAGCCGGCGCAGACCTTCTCGGCATGTCGAGTGGGGGGTGAGAGGGTCGCGGAGTATCGTGATCCAATGAGGACGAGTAAGAAGACGACAGTGCAGAACATGGCACAGCAGATCAAGACGGACACGCCGGCGGAACGACGACTCAAAGCGCAGGCAGCGCGCTCGCCCTTCTTGAGGCGCATCAGCTCATCGCGCACTCGGCGCCAGAAGTCGAACGGACGGCGCGACTGGCGACCTCGAAACTCCAGGCGGTCCACGTCGTCTGCGTCGGCGACTGACAGGTCGTGTAGCGGCTGGTCTTGCGAGTCGGCTGCCAGCAGCAACTCTACAAACAAGGCCCAATCACGCAGTCGGCACGACCGCAGCGCGTCCTACTTGTCATTCATAACGCAACGGGCTGGAGAGCGCGTCGACGCAAAGGCAAAGCCTAGGGAACACGAACGCTAGGGCTACGCAGACAGGCAGCCTATTGACAAGCAAGCCGGTAACGGCGCGAACACCGCGCACCGACCTTGGTCTTCGTCGACGGAGCTGACGTCGGCGCGACCGACGCCGTGTCGAAAGGCGGCGAAAGACGACTGCGCCATATGCGTTGCCGCGTTGGAACCTTCGTCCGGCCCAGTTACCGCTTCTGGCTGACGGTCGGCGTCGTCTGCCCGTGAATCTGTGCACGAATAAAGACAGGTCTATCTACGCGTACTCACGTAAAGTGTACCCACTCAAACACACTTGGCAACATTCTCCTTTCCAGACAGTCGAGTATCAATCACATCCTCGATTCTGTACACACATGTTCGTCACAACCTCCGTAGACCTTTGTGTTTAGAATCAGCTAATACCGTAGTTGTTGGACTCTTTTCTGCGTTGTCCAAATGTCAGTCTTTGGCGCAACTATAAACAGGAGTAGCGCCGAAACATAGGGCTACTGAGTAATGTTCGGCAAAGATCGCGTTTACTCATTGATCACGTCTCTGAGTCGCACAACCTGCAAGACAAGGGCGGTTGCAATGCAAGCAATGGAAGAATGCAAGCAATGGAAGCAGAACCCAAACTACAGTATATACAAATCACACAAGTGACCTTAGCGAGGCAAGCTCGGCGTTACATAAAATACACCCTCAACACCCCACTGCCAAAACCTAAGCCTAAGCCTCAGCGAAAGCCTAAGTCTAAGAAGCCTAAGAGAAAGAATAAGCATAAGCCTAAGCGAAATCCTAAGCCTAGGCGAAAGCCTAAGCCTAAAACAAAGCCTAAGCCTAAGCAAAAGCCTGAGCGCAAGCCTAAGAGAAAGCCTAAGCCTAAGCAAAGCCTAAACCTAAGCCTATGCCTAAGCCTAAACAAAAGCCTAAGCCTGAGCCTAAGCGAAGCCTAAGCCTAAACCGCAAGTGGGGGTGGTGGGGGTGTTGGGGGTGTTGGGGATGTATTTTATCTAACGCCGGCAAGCTCACCTTTATTTCCTTACACAAGTACGGTACGGTACGTGCACGGTACATGATTTGCACGTACACCCGCAGTCTCTTCGTTTGAATCATTGCGTTTGTACGTTCCACTCATAGCTGTAACTGGATCTGGAAGAGTGGGTGGGGGGGGGGGAGGGGGTAAATGGCCGATTTCTGGGGGTGTCAAAAAGTGGGGCTAGTTGGCCATTTTTTCAGTTTTACTGGTACTTTTTGTTAAAAAATTGGTATAAATCGGGTCTAAACAGTGTAATTTAGCTGTTTTATGGTCATATAACACTGAAAAACACTGAAATGCACCACCATTTACTTACTTTTATCGTTTTAGACAGAGTGAAATTCCCTTGTGATACTTCTGGGGGGAGGGTTTGGGGGTGGGAAAACTTGGGGGGGAGGGTAAACCCCCCCCCCCAGTTACAGGTATGATCTACTCGTCATACAGTACGTGCAATAATGAGCCAGCTGTGCCGCGTTGACTGGACTGCCCACGAGAATGTTCTACGAATTGCCGCAGTATATCTAAAAGGCCGTACTTCATGCGTTGCGGCCATGTAATTAGCAAGGCTATATATAAGAGTTGTAAACTGAATCAGTAGAGCGAAGGAAAGCAGACAGGCAAGAAAGCGAGCTCTAGTTGGACAGCAGGCCGAGATGGAAGAGAAGGCGCTGGTGGCGGATCAGGAGCGCGCCACGTTCGACCTGGACGCGCCGGGGGGCCAGTCGACGCAGTTGACGATCATGAACACGACGGAGCGTCGACTGGCGATCAAGGTGAAGTGCAGCGACAACGACCACTACCGCGTCAATCCCGTCTTCACCGTCTGCGAGCCCCTGCCCGGCGCCGTCAACCTCGACATCTTCCGCATGGCGGGCGGCGCGCCGCGCGAGGACAAGCTCGTCCTCCTCTACGCCGACATGGACGCGGACGCCGCCGACCCCAGGGCCGCCTTCCTCCAGCCCGTCGGCGTCGCCTTCGAGGAGATCGCGTCGTGCTCGCCGCCGAGCGCCGCCAACCCGCGACCGACGCCGACTAAGAGAAGCAGCACCACCGACGCCTCTCTCGACAAAGTCCCCTGCCGACTGACGCGTCATGATTCATCCACTAGTCCTATGCCAGTGACACCAGTGCGTAGAATGAGCCGCCTCCGATGTTGGAACGACGTTCGCTACAAACCTTGAACATTAACCAGGAATGGAACGATTAACCAGTGTGGTGACGAACAGCCCACAATGTGTTACAGTACATATGTTCACGTACTACGTTGGTTCTCAACAATAACTTCAGTAAAACTTGAAATTCATCAAACCCCATCGAATTTTTGAATTTATGCAATAGACGCTACACATGCGACGATTCGACGAACCACTGAGCGCCAAGGCTAAGCCTTAGCCTAAGCGAAGCGAAGACCTAAGCCTAAGTGAAGCCTAAGTCTAAACCTAAGCGATCAGCGGGATCAGTGATGTGTTGAAAGTGTTGCATGTGTCGCACCTGTTGCATATATTCAAAAACAGCCACCAAAGGCTTCCTTTTCTCCGACTATTGTACCGACATCGCAACCCGCAAATCGCCGACAATTCCTAATTTTGACAAATTTCAATAATTCAAATTCAAACGGCTACGACGCAGTGGT
>JASAMY010000916.1:0-17407 GCA_030248085.1 Paralinhomoeus sp. GSCO2_6 | reverse complement strand
GCTTACGTTTAACATAGCGTGCGCGTGTTGATTGCATAGATTAGCTTGCGCTTACAATGTTATGACGTAGTGCATGCTGTGTTAACTTCGTCTGTCTTTATAGCGACTGCGGAGATAAAGCAATCAGGGTGTACGCGGCAACGTACAACCCAAATATGTGAGCACTTCCTCAATGCGGTTTGTTGAATCTTCAGTCGCTTATAACTCTTGGATTGCCTGAACGGATTGTTGCGAATGATAGCTCAAAAGAACCGCCTTCTAGACCGAAATCGGATGATAGCCGTCCCGCGTTTTGGTACTCGAACGCGTTGAGACAAATTGTACAAAAATGTTTGAAAAAGTGGTGTTTTTTTTTCATGTTCTGCACACACTTTTAGGGTTGCTGCTCGGGAACGCTACTGTTGATTGGGACGAAACTTGGCGTGAGCACGTAGTATATGATGGCAATTTTTGTGCCCAAGGTAAATTTATCTAGGTGCTTCGGATCTATAGTTATGGCCGATTTGGTCATTTTTCGAAACATAGTCGTTTTATTTTGGCCAAAACCCGACAAGAGTAAAAGTCGAAAAAAAGCCGAGTAAACCCCCAAATGTTTTTCCATATTCGTGAACAGCTTTACAAAGAATGTCTGGGGGCTTGCATGACATTTGAAATTCTCACCACATAATGAGATATTGGCAACCAAAATTTCGGCAAATCCGACCAAAAAAAAAGTTTGTGACCTATAGGCGCTTCAACCGTTCGTGATACCGCTGTGCTGTAATGACACAAGTTATTCGTCCGGACTTGGAATAGGTTACTTTCGACAAATGGGAGCGCTCCGATGCCCGTGTCTCTGTCAGCCCTCTTCGAAAGGCCATTTTTTAGGTGTTTTGTTCCAAAAGTTTGTTAGCTATAGACGCTTCAACCGTTCGTCGCAGAGCTGTGCTGTAATGATGAAAGTTACTCGTCTGGACCTGTAATAGGTCACTTTCGAGAATGGGAGCGCTCCGATTTCCATGTTTCGCAGCTCGACCCTCTCTGGCTCACCCCATTTTGGGCAAAATTTGGAACTATGATCGTGCATTATTTTTCATTTCCTGAACGAATTCTGGCGCGTGATAGCTCAAAAGAAGCGCATTCAAACGGGGAATCGATTAAGTTATAAACACGCTTCCATACGCTTGTGCATTACCGAGAGGTTTTTGGAGATGGCAGGACCCACTTTACATGACAAGCTTCTTGGTTCGTCGCCCACTCGCGCCTGCATCAATTGGACGGAAACTCTGGCAGGTATGTATGTCTTCCACATCAAAAGTGAAATCGCCGCAGGGACTCTTGTTACATGCCAGCTATGGTTTACTGGGCACATTCTTCTTTTTACCATGTTCCCTTAATCAAGAGGTCGCTGGTTCGAATCCCAGTAACGCCTGCCTGTGCCTTTGCACGTGCTCCCTTGGAAAACCCATCAGCGTTGCTTTACTGCAGTGTCTCCAGTCCATTCCACATTTTTTGTCTCTTTTCCTAGGTTCTTTTTCCAGAATTTTGGTAATTTTTTGAGCTAGGAAAAATATTTATGGACGAATGCTTCCTGACAGCCCCTGATACATGAAAATGACACATCTGCACACCCGCATGGACGCACGCGCGCGCACGCACGCACGTACGCACGCACGCACGCACGCACGCACGCACGCACGCACGCACGCACGCACGCACGCACG
Source organism: Paralinhomoeus sp. GSCO2_6 (assembly GCA_030248085.1). NCBI lineage: Eukaryota > Metazoa > Nematoda > Chromadorea > Monhysterida > Linhomoeidae > Paralinhomoeus > Paralinhomoeus sp. GSCO2_6. Next base: position 15,704 of record JASAMY010000916.1, on the reverse strand, counting down.
CACGCACGCACGCACGCACAACGCGTACAGGCGCACACGCTTTTCATAAGCTTTATGGTGAAACACTGAGCATGCGTCCGTTCTGGTCTGCTGCTGTGGGTTTGTATGTGTGTGCTTGCGTGAGTTTTTGATTAATCTTTCTTTTACGAAAAAACACTGTATTAAGGAAAATTTTGCAAGTGGCTGCAAAAAAGGAGAATATGTGACGCTCCTTTAGGCCCAGTTTGAAAAAACGCGGTATTTAAGAAGTCGCCACTTCATCAGATGATCAACTTCAGTTTGGACAAACCGTGTATAATCGAACCAAGCGCAGCAACACGTCACATATTCGGCGTTTGTTGTGCGAGCCATCGCACAAAGCCACAACACTACCACTATCCATCCACCCTCACAAACTCTTTCATCTCTCTGACGATGCGCATTCTCTGACGATTCATTAGGCATTGTATGGATGGACAGGGCACACAGCCAAAGATTCTGCAGTAAATAATTTCGCTACCCTGCCCATCTTAAATTTTTCATATGTGGCTTGCCCTTACAGTAAGTGATATGCACCATCAATTCACGATCTTGAGAACCAAGACACAATCTATACCCTACATTCAATCTTCGATTCTCGTTCATCTTTGTTCCGCTTCTGTTAGCCTGTGCCTATGGACGGACGGAACTGCCATCTGTAGACGTCCAGTCAAGGATAAGGCCCGCTCTCGTCTCTGAGTCCAAGGAATGAAAGGCCTCGGTCCTCATGCAGCCTGGACTGCCTTTCCAGTGATCCAAGCGAGCACAACAAACGCCGAATATGTGACGTGTTGCTGCGCTTGGTTCGATTATACACGGGTTGTCCAAACTGAAGTTGATCATCTGATGAAGTGGCTACTTTTAATACCGCGTTTTTTCAAACTGGGCCTAAAGGAGCGTCACATATTCTCCTTTTTTTGCAGCCACCTGCAAAATTTTCCTTAATAAAATGTGTGCACTATTATTGCACGAAATACGCGTGAATAAATTAGAAACAAACGTCAAAAGTGTGTAGATCCAGCCAATTCAAAGAAAAAACAAAACAAAACAGGTATCACAATTTATAACCGAAAGTGGTGTAGCAAAGATTTTTAATCGAAAGGGCTGGCTGGCGCTGGGGGACCTTACCTTTGCGATTGTGGTACAGTAGTTGATGCCTCATAAACACAGACCTCGAAAAGTAATACAAATCAGTTGGCGGCCGGGGGGGGGGGGGGTCGCGTCTCCGGCCTTGGCTACGCCGGTGTTCAGCACGCAAAGGTTGTCTTCGTATCGACCAGAAACGGATTCAAAAAAACATGACCTTAACGCACAGCGCAAGACAGAGGAAAATGGACGCTACGTTAGTCGCAAGAGTGGAGGCGCCGTCTTTCTCGGCCGTGGCAGCTGCTGTCGGAATCTCGGCGGAGTCATCCGTAGTTTGTGCGGCAGGCTCGGTGGAAACTGAATTAAGTGCGATATTATATGTAGGTATACGTAAGCTAACACATGCATTCAGCCCAGGCATTCAAAACACGGTTCCTGTCTCTACCTTCCGTTGGCGCACTCGAACTCGGCATATTCGTTGCCTCCGCCCCTTCTGTCGATTCTCCTTCCTCCTCCTCCTCCTCCTCCTCCTCAGAAGGTCCAGACGTTGCCGTCGTCGTCGGATCCTCACTTGTCTCGGACTCATCGGTTGTGCCTCCGACCGCTGATGCCTCGGTTTCTGGCTGCTCTTCACCCACAGTCGTTGTGTCTTCTTGAGCGGTGGTGAGCAAGGACATGACAAGCGACACCAAAAGCACAAGCAGGAGGCGAAACGGCATTTTTGCCTGACCCAGAATGCGTTGGACAGAGAAAAAAACGACGACAACGGGACGGGTGATGCGCGAGTGAGCAGCGCCGCTTCGCTGCCTCACGAGCAATCGGGTGCGTCAGCTTGGCCGAATGCTCGAGCAGCTTGTCGACAGATCACCCGACGGCAGTAAAGAATCTGTCTGCTGGCTATTTTTCCACGAGCCACGTCCATAGTCACATTCACAGACGCGTGAAACGACTCGAGCAATGCAAAATGTCGAATATGCACTGGCGGATCCAGGATTTTTTGACAGGGGGGGGCAAGCTCAAATTTTTTTTTCGGCTTAAATTTCAATTGGAGAGCTAGATTTCGCGCGTTTGGCGCCGCAGCCCACTTTTTCGCATGTTTTTTAACACTTAAAACAGGCAGTGGCGGTACAAACACACAATTTGTATTTTTGCGGTTCTTTAGGTTGTTTTTAGTAGAACACGTGAGACATTTTGTTCGAATTTTTAAAATCGCGCTGCAGGCGAAAATTTTCAATCTTAGCTGCCGCATTCCTTAGAATTAGTTGGGGCCAAAAGTATGCACAAAAGTGCGCGCCGCAGGCGAAAATTTGGGTTTCCCAACCTACATGAACATTATTTTGTTGGGCAAAACAGTCACATTAGGTCAGCTTGCATCCCTTGCCCCCCCTTTACGTGCTTTACGTGCATCTTTATTTTGGATGGGCGAGCTGAAGCACAATATATAGAACCAAAACCTTAGTCCAAACGCAGTCGTCCATACACTACAGCGCCAGCAGGCAAACATTTTCAGGTTATGAGTGCGTAAATCCATGGGAAATAGGCCAATATTAGCCCGATTTGTCCCTCTTCCCTCTCGTCTTGGCCCCTTCTGCCCCCTTTGCCTGCCCCCGCGACGTTCTCTGCCCGGAACCACTGCCCCCAGCCCCTTCTCTGCCCCCCAACGCCTGCCCCCCCTGCCCCCCTTTTGCCGACCACGACAGGTGGGGGCATGGCCCCCCGCCCCCCCCTTTTGGATCCGCTAGTGCGAATATGCAAGCGCGCCGATGGCTGTTGTCATGCCATTTCATCTCTCCTCCCATTTCTCCGTGTAAATCGCTTCAACATTACACGCACAATGTAGGTAATCATTTTCTCTCGTAAACGAGCCCAGCGTAGCCCTTTCTTCTCGGCGCTATTCCTGGAACCAGCGGACGCGTTCTATTCCCGCCAACTCTTTGGGTTTCGCTCGATGAAGCGCAACTCTCTCCGCGGCGAGTACCCAAGTCTCGTGTCAGTCCACGGCCCCCGGGGAAGGGGGTCGTGCGCCGCGCACGTGGCTCGGTCGCGTCGCGTGCCCGTGGGCGAGGCGGCGTCGGTTCGGCTTTGCACGGCACAGTGCTGCCGCACTCTTTCTTGTCGTGCGTGCGCAACCTTTCGTCGCGACGCGGAACCCGCCCCGGGGCCCCTTCGCCCGACCCCGAGGCCTAGTCGTCAGGAAAAGCATATAAAAGGCGAACCTGCCCAAGGCTGAAAGAGGAGTTGTAGTCGACGTGCTGTACAAGCTACCTGCCCAGAACTCTGACGACGACATGCGCTCCGCCTGCATCGCTCGGGGGCTGCAGTTGCAGCTCCTGCTGACCACGTGCCTCACGCTTTTAGGTAAACCTGCATACACGTCGCAAAACTGCTGCTGAACGAACCGTTCCATTCCAGCTGCAAAACCGTGCAACGAGCGTCAAGGTGTGGATTGGGAGCGAGTGAGCGATGGCTGCTACGTCCTGGCCGCCGCTCGAGCTGGCGCAGACTCCAGCGCGCCGGCTGGCATCAGCTGGCGCGCTGCCAAGACCAAGTGCGCGCTGCTCGGGGGACAGCTGGCGGCTGTGCTGAGTCCAGAGCAGAACGAGGCGATCGGAAGTATAGTCATAGCAGGCGCTCGATATTGAGAGATTCTTTGGACTGTTTTATTTTTGTACTTTAGACTGGATGCTGCGCAAGGGTGTGTTCGACGCCTGGATCGGACTTCGCAGCCAAGAACTGCCCAAGGACCCAAAGGAGCTCCACTGGACGCCGGCTGCCGGCCATCAAAAGATCGACTACGCCATCTGGGACCAGAAGAGTGAGGCTTGCGTTAGTGGCTTGCTTCCGACTAAGATTCTAGGATTTGCTATTTAGACAAGTTGCACTTGTGCGTCCATGCGCAGTTGACCGACAACCAGCTGCAGTGGCGAGCCCGAGGCTGCGGTCGACTGGGAGGAGAATCTGTGATCAATCACGCCCTGTGCGAAAAGGTGATCAAGCCCTGATCGATGAGCACCGGCCCAATCAAGTGTGATCAGAACCAGAAACTGATCAGAGACGATCCTGCTCAAGTATAACGACTCGCTCGTGATAACAAGACGCATTTTCGCTGCGCTGAAGACTCATCGTGTACCTGTACATTTACCTATTGCACGAAAAGAAGGTGCAGCAAGGTTGCTGTCAACGAGTTGATTTGGAGGAAGCAATTGTGACCGTTCCGTTAGAATTGGTTTTAGGTGTCTTTCCACGGAGGCAGCTACAGTTTCGAAACAACAACACCAGCACTATAGCTTCGAAAACTTCAACAACGCCGTCGTGACACCTCTCAATGCAAACGCGACGCGACGTCACAACACTTGACACGCTATCGGCTAAACTCAACTGTCGCCAAAAACTATCTCGATGCACGCTGCGCAATTGTTCCACCGTTACAAAATTTACACGTTCACGAGATGTATGCACAATTTTGTTTTGTTGTATGTATATATCTCATCTCATTCTATGGATGCGTGGTTCTCTGGTAGGTGTTCTATGGGAGTTGCGGCTCCTCAGATGATTGGAAAGAAGTTTTTGCAGTCTGGAGATCACCCTTACAAGCAAAGGGTTCGACTCCGCCTGCGGTCTGCCAAGGACATCCGAATCCTTGTACAAGTAAACCTTCGTGTTAGCCACCGAAGGCTAAATTGCTTCATTCGGAGGGGAGGTGTAATTGTTTGGCTGGGGGGGGGGGCGTAGCACTGAACAAATTTTGCCTCTGGAGACTGATTTAGGAATGATGTAATTTAAGACGGGCAGAGGCTAATATACTCACAGGCCACAAGGGAGCGAGGTAAGTTTAGGGAGGCCAATTCGATGCTTTACGCTTATTCCGACTAATCCCTGGATGGGGATTTGCCAATTCTAAGCTCTTCCTCGCTGCGATCACTGGCCCTAGAGGCGCTCCTACTCGTCGGTCGACTGCCCTGCTGCTGCTGCGCCGCCTCTCCGACGGGCGTGGGGTCTTCGTCGATCGAGAGCGCGGCCGCCACCCTCTGGGGCTGCCGGGTCTTGCGCGAGCTCTTGCCCAACGGACTCCCTCCGGCTGTCTTCTTCTGCGAGAGATCGTGACGCTGCGTGCTGCCGGGGCTCGAGGAGCCAGAGGACTGCGCCAGGCCGTGCGTGGAGAACAGCGCCTTCTGGTCCAGACCGAACATGGAGCCAGCGGCGCCGCCGAAGGCGGAAGGGACCAGGCCGGAGGGGAGTCTGGGCAGGTGACCCTTGAGGTGGGCCAGTCGCAGCTGGCAGTCCTCGCAGTCGCAGGGGTTGTTGGGCAGGTGGCCGGCGCTGCCGAAGTTGAACTGTACCGGCAGTCGGAGACCTGCGCGCGAGAAGGCCAGGGTTTCCAGGGCCAACCAACGACTCAAACGACAATTCCGGCACGTTAGGGGAGCCAGCCTCCAGGATCGTTCAGACTGGGTCTCATCTCATGTGTGCCCAGAGAGTGGCCACGCGATAATAGAAGCAGCCCACACACAAATAAAAACCAACAAACTCAAACAAGAAGGTGACGATGCGCACCTTGCATTCTGCCGACCGCAGCGGCGGCGGCGGCGTCCATGCCGACGGTGGGCAGCATGAGGTGGGACTGCGCCCTGGGGGGACTCATGAAGGACGCGTAGCTGCCCAAGGACTGCTGCGAGGCTGCAGCGGCCGCTGCAGCAGCCGTCAGGAAGGACTGCTGCTCGTACTGCTTGACGCAGCTCTGGAACGCCGGGTCGCGCATGTATCTCGCGACCTTGACCATGTCGTGGTGGTGCTGCTGCTGCTGGAGCTGTTGGTGCTGCTGCAGTCCCGTGTGCTTGGACTTGGAACTGGACGGTGCCAGCTGCGCGGCGGCGTCGTCCACGGGCGACGGACTCACGCTTTCGACGCCCTCGTTGATGTCCATGGAGCCAAATTCCACTGAGAGCGCCTCGTAATCCATCCCATGAGAGCTGATCTGATCCGAGGCAGCGTCAGTCTCCAGCAGCTTCTTGGACATGAAAGTGCACGTGTACGCCGGCTGCTTGGAGGGTGAGTGGCCGCTAATCGCAAAGTCGATAATGATGTTGTCGATCGGTTGCAGATGCTTGGCCACTTTGAGGATAGAGACCAATCTAACGCCTGTACAGAAGCGATGCATGTCCACGCGTCCCACAGGTGTTGAACCACGTACAGTGAGTGCAATTTACCTTCACTAAATGTATATTGTATTTAAATTCCTGCAAAACGAAACCAAACCTTCGATGAATGGTCCATCGACCGGCCTAATATGCGAGACCTTCTTGTGCTTGTCAGCGCGCTGCTTGTCGGTGTAGCTGACCGTGAGGTGGCCTGGATGGTTTTCGCTGTATCTGACCATCATCGCTTCCTCCTTGCACGAGCTGAGCACCTCCTCGGCCTTGCCTCTAAATCGTGAAGCCTCATCTCTGTAGATCAACTCCAGGCAGACAGAGAGACAGACAGACAAAAACGCAACGAAACAGCTAAGCACACACTAGGGCGTATACCCTATGCAATATCCCTCACCTGCTGACGAATCCCTGGATCACTCTAAAAGGAGAAGCCATGTACTACAAGTTTATCTCTGCACCAAACTTTTAAAAATGCAAGACTCACCCCTGCATCAGAAACTGGCCAAGTTGTTTGCAGTGGTGCTCCTTGCAGTACTGCTCGCCGTGGCCGAACTTTGAACAGTCCTGCATAAAGACAGCTCCTTGATAGAAAGATGACCAAAAGGAGAAATTCAGTTTTCTGCCAGTTCTTGACCGCTGACAATCCTGCAACGTCATGAGTGCTATAAGTTGAATGAGTTTCTTTTGTTTCTGGAGCAACTGATCATTTCAGTCAGAGTGGTCAAATATACAGTTCTACAGAGAATTCATGTCACTACACAGCGAATTCCACAGCAGAAGCTCTGCAAAACAGTTTCACACCAGTTGATCTCTGAGTTCTGACCAGTGACCATTGCTGCAGCATGTATACATGCGGCATGCATACATACAGGGTTTTTTTTTTCGAGTGCCGCATTTTAATTTTGAATAACTCGGGCAAACGACAAGCTATAGACCTAAAATTTTGACTGTAGATAGACAGCACTCTAAGGCTTTGTTGACAACTGACCCCAAGTGAATCCGTTTTGAAACCATTGCGTGGCACTCGTTTGAGTTTGCATGGTACTGTCCATTCCTGTCTGTTGCTTTAAGCGTGTTGCTTGCATCTGTCTGCTACTCGATGAGTCATTTTTCGGGCAACCATGATTTTCCATACCACTTTGGAATACCCTGCATTGGTACTTTTTATTTCATGCCGATTTCGTGATGTTTGCTCGAGTTCAAGCAATCATTCCTCACACAGCAAAACGAAAATGACTGTAGTATGGCTTAAGATGCAATCGAGTGTAACTCGCGGGTTTCAAAACGGATTCTCACTTGGCCAATTGTAAACAATACCTTAGAGTGTTGTCTACCTACAGTTAAAATTTCAGGTCAATAGCTTGTCGTTTGCCGGAGTTATTCAAAATTAAAATGTGGCACTCGAAAAAAAAACCCGGTACATACCAATGTGGCATGCCTACAACATACACTGTATGGCACTGCATGTGTACCAATGTCACCACCACCACATCAACTCACGTGAAAGACTTTCTGCCTTGGAACGACAGGTCTGAGGTTCTGTAGGTAGGCCACTTTCTGCTGAATGTCGTCCAGCTCGTGCTGCTTGAGCACTCTGGTCCGACTCAGACGCCAGAACACGTGCTTCAATCCCTGACTGAAGTCCAACCAGTCCACCTGCATTTGAGGAATGCAGGCCACAGAGTCCTAGAGCAAATGGACTGTAAATTGGTCTTGCAGAAGGCAGCATTTCGAGTACACATGTCCAACCCTCCGCGTTAGGGGAGCCGGCCCTCCAGGATCGGGCTGACTGGGTCTCATCTCTCACTAGCACCGGTCAGTGATGTGCTAGCCGAGAGAGGCCCCACGATTATAGAAGTGGCCCGCCCACGCACAAACAAACAAAACAAGCAAAGTACACATATAGTGAATTTCAGACTCACAGCTTCCGAAGAGATAATATCCCAGAATATCGCTCCGTACATGTCCTGCAGCTGCTCGGTTCGTTTTGCGATTGCGAATGGATACGTCAAGGTCTGAAAAACGTCTTGGTAGAACTAGAGTTAAAGAGGCTAAGCTCATAAATTACACTCACAGACACGTGCACTTTCTCTCCATTCAACTGTATGATCCACTGTACAAGGGCATGATACTTCATGGGTTTCAGTCTCTCTTCATCCTTTGACCTCTTGTGCTTCAGAGGTGCCAAATTGATAAACTAAAGTGGACAAACATGTGTTCATTAGCGATGGGTATCACTGCAAGGATTGAGTTCTGAGTTTTCTTTGGCAAACAACAAAGTTACTAACAATGTTTTGAAAGTTGGCGACCACCCTTCCGTCTCGGTCCACCACAGGATGAACTCTCAAGCCACCGTTCGAGAGCTGTACGCAAGATCTGTGCGAGCTTTCCAGTCGGCCCGCTGTGAAACTAAATGTTGATTATCTAAATTAATATTCATACAATAAAAATGGTATTTAGAGTTTGAAAAGCACAAATGAAAAGGGGCCGTAGTTGGTTGAAAGCCTCGCTGGAGTTTTATGGCGACTTCCTTGGAGAGAGAGTTCGAAGACGGGCTAAACGATTAAAATTTTTAAAATGTTGTAAGTGAACAAAAATTGATTGAAACTCACTCGTCGGTGCAAATCACGTGCGCGGTGACAATGGAGGACTTGACGTTGATGAGTTTCCTCAGAGACTCGTTGCGCAGAGCGAGAAGTCTGCAATTGAGACGGTTTCTAATGACTGTCTTTCAAGCTGAACATACATTTGCACATCCATGCACACACACACACACACACACACACACACACACACACACACACACACAACAATTTGTCATGTTTTCAGTTGCACACACAGATAAACATGAAAGTGCAAAGTGAGACCCACTTACTCTACGTGCAGATTGGTGTTGTGCCTAGTGGAGTTCTCAAGGACCATGGGAGGGTGGTAGTAGTGCAATTCGGGCACTGGAGCCTTGGTCTGGGGGTCCACCACGTTCTGGGACCAAAACGGCGTTATTGAACTAAATCAGAAAAATTCTGAATGACTAAGTGAGGTGGACACAGCGAGTCTACCACTGGAGAAGCTCCTTCAGCAAGCTGGCGTACTTGAGCACCGGAAACTTTTGGTTGGTCCCGTTGCGCTTGGTCTGTTCCCCTGAATTTTTGTCCTGGTCACTTGTGGTGCTGGAGGAGCCAGCGCTGGCCGGTGCTGATGCTGTCCCAAAGGTCCCTGTGTGGTCATCGTGGCTGGTGCTCTCTGGAGCGTCCACGCTGGTCTGCTCCAGCTGCAGATAGACTGCGGTGAACTTGTCCAGATTTCGCAGGAACAGAGCCGAGGGCTCGGGACGACTGGTCTTGGGATCGCCTGTAAGTGTACTGCAACATGGACCAATATGTGCATACACACCAGGAATTAAATTCACAATACTGAAGTATGAGATTGAGGCGCACTGCTGGTCACTGATCCGCACTCCAGCCACTCACTCGCCCAGCCTCTCAGCCCATGTACACACATACATACATTGCTCATGGGGGTCGGCTCAATGACCCCGTCGCTCACCAAGGTCTCCCAGGACCGCTCGCTTAAGCGTCAGCTGGTGCTGGAAGATCAGCGGCTGCAACGGTCGCCTGCAGTTGGTCAGAATCGAGATGGCGCCCTGCAGCGTCGCCGCCTTGGCGCCCGCGGCTGCGTGCGCTGTCGCCCCTGGGGGTGGCGCCGCAGCCGGGCTGGGGGTGGGCGTGGGTGCGTCGGTGACGTTGATGACATCATCCTCGGCGGTCACGCTGATGCTGGGCGGCGAGGAGAAGGCCGGCAGTTGGTGAGACTGCAGCTCGGCGGCCGACAGCGAGCCCTGCAGGTCGAGAAGAGCCTAGGGGTGAAGAGCCTACTGCTGCGGGGTCGGCAAATGGGCAATAGGGTTCTCTACGATACACCTATTCTGGGGTCTATCTGTTGCTACATAGGCTTCTGCTGACAACTGCAATGTCAACTGTCAACTGTCATAAATGTTCACAACTGCCTACAGTCAAATTATTGCCCGCGAATATGTACGCATGTACATTGTACAGTATGTGAAAAAAATATGATATGCACATTCGGCTACAAACTGATATGCGCCAACCACTTCAGATGCCCTCTGCTGTAAAAAAAAAACGAACAATCTGGCAATCTCAGAGATCGCACCAAAATTTTACTAGGTACTTACGTTTACTTGTACTTTTCTCGGAGCCAAGGCACAACGCTCCATTGCGAGCGGCGACATGCTCGATCGTACGTTTACATGCACGTGTGCGCAGAAACGGGCTCCCCTATCAGCCAAGCAGAAACAACACCGTCTCCAATAAACGCAAGAGCACACACGAAAGAGCGCCTTGTGGAGCCGGGGCTTATCGCAGTTGAGTTTGGGCGTTGCGTTGGATGATGTCGAGTAGAAAACGAAAGGAAGAATTGGTCGATCACGCCATAAAGATACGCCAAAAAATGAGCGAAAACAGCGTTTCGCTGCGCCAAAAAGGGATTGTAAAATGCTATTCCAGGTCGATCGCTACGCAAAACCGAGTCGGGCAAGCGAAGTGCAAACATGTATTTTGTAGACGATTAAAAACACCTGTTTTAGAGGCTCAATACATAGCAAATCCGACTCAAAACATAGAATCAACAAAACAAAGCATTAACGGCTCCACAAATCGAGCCGAAGCTATTAGGGAGCACTCTTTGGAGCAGACAGCAGACATACTTGTTTTTATTAAAAAATTGTGAAATGAGCTAGAAAAATAGATAGCGTAGGTATGTACCAATCGGCACTGCTCAAGAATTCCGCGAAGTCATACACCGCCCAATCCCTACACGGTCAAATCAAGTGCCTTCGGAAGTCCCGCATCATCGCATTGTGTGTGTGTGTGACTTGCTGTACTTTTACTTTTACGCACTTTTTGCAGGCAATGTCTGTGTGAGCAAATAAAACCTACATATGTATACACTCACCTTACGCAGTTCCGCGGATCTCGGTGAAAGGTCCTGCAGTGGATTCCGCCCAGTGTCGACTGCCGACGTCATCGCTTGTCAGTTCAAACGCCAGTCGCATTCGCGTGCATACTCGCATAGTCACCAATGGTCGGAAGTGTAGAATGCGGCAGGTCCGCTTTTCACCGGCCACCACAAGCGCTGAAACGGCGGAGAAGTTGCACCCTGAATCTGGCGAGTGCAGCACATGCACGTACATACATACATACATACATACATACATACATACATACATACATACATACATACATACATAAAGGGTGTTTTTTTTTAAATTATCACATTTTTTTTTTTGAATAACTTTTGTTTCCTTTGTCGGATTGTTATGAAATTTGAAACACTTATAGTCAAGACTTTGGGATTTTGTCTGAAAAAAGAATCGTCGAATTCGGTTGAGGATTCCAAGAGTTATGGCGCTCCGAATCAAATGTCTCGTTTTTGGGCAGATTTTACAAGCTTAACTGTTCGAATTGTGACTATCCAGTACTGTACGCCAAATTTCAAACTCCAAACTTTGCTTTTGATTGGCGCGGGTTCGTCTAATCGGCGTACAGTAATTCACTACTGCTCGCTCGACGAAAACCTCTCCATCCGCCCTCACCCCATTCCATTCCTCTCTCCATCCCCACAGCCCGCGGCCGCGCCGCTCCCTTCACTCCAACGCGGGCGCTAAAAACGAGACATTTGATTCGGAGCGCCATAACTCTTGGAATCCTCAACCGAATTCGACGATTCTTTTTTTAGACAAAATCCCAAAGTCTTGAGTATAAGTGTTCCAAATTTCATAACAATCCGACAAAGGAAACAAAAGTTATTCAAAAAAGAAATGTGATAATTTAAAAAAAACACCCTTTACATACCATACATACCTATACGTGTTGCCAGGGGCACAATCTAATCTGCGCATGAAGAGATGCGATATTTTGGTTTGGTACCGTATAGCCAGGGTATATTCTATCCAGCAGAATTCGAGATTGTTTTCCAGCTTGAACTTTTTTCTAGCGCATGTAATTTCCTACAATGCAACTTCACCCCTACACTTGCAGCTGCCCCGCCTTACAGCTTTCCCTACAAATGTATGCAGAACTTTAGGGCGCTAACAGCAAAGGTGCGTTAGCACTTTGGCTTATCAACAACGCTTCGAGCGGGCCCCGCACAAACCCCGTTGAAAAAGTCGTATGGGCATACTCGAGGGAGACAGCGACTGATTCCGTACACCCATCCCCCCTCGAACTAATGATTCGTCTTCGTCAAGTTTGGTTCAACGTGAAAGCTTGAGTGCAGAAAGATTCTTTAGCGCTTGAGTTTCAGTGTTTCCCAGCATCTTTGTGCGATCGGCTTTCAAGAATGATTGGAGGTCCGAGCTGGCTGGACACGACAGAAGCGTACATGGTTATGTACATGTCTGCATGCCTGTAACATGCCATCCTAATGCATAACGGTGGGCGCAACGTTTTAGTCCAGCGGGTTTTCTAACGCACTTTGAAAGTGTTATCTCTACGTGAGGCCCCTAGCGTCATTTGCAGTTAGCCGAACAAACGGCGGCCAATGCATAGTGCTTGCCCCTCGCTTCTAGCAGCATGCATGGAATGCGTTTTAGCAACACAAGTCGTTCTGCTGCAACCACCGTTTTCTTGTCCTATGTATAATCAAACTCAATCGTGTCGCTGTCTCTTGCATGCTTGTCCGCACAAGTTTGCGTGTTCGACTCGCTCGAGGTGTGGCATTTTCCGTTCTGTCGGTCGAAAAGTGCAAACTTTAGCAGATTGTGTTGTGGGTAGTGGGACGCTTGCAACTGCCCCTTCTATTGCTTGCTCTGGCAGCTCGTGGTTTGCGAAGACGGCGGTCAACAGAGTGGGGGTGGGGCGCAATCAGTTACAACAGCTCGCCACCGACGCCAAAACACGAAGCGAAGCGCTTTTGTCGCGATAAGTAAACAAGGTTCGCAGCCAGCAAAGCCCCAAACAGCGTGACCGACTGGGATACGATTAAATAGCGAGGTTTAGCGAACGATCGTTGAGGCGGTGTCGGAGAACACTGATCTCGCCTCAGCCCTGTCTGACCTGACCCGACCTAGCCTGTTCTGCTTTTGATCATAACCAGTGTAGAGATCGCCATACATGCACCATGGCTCTTTGCCCAGAACAGTGCATGCGTGTATGTTACTTACACTATAATCGAGTAGTTACTGTCGTCTCTGCGTAAACAAAGCCAGTCTGCGTCGAAGCTATAGCTGTGTAAACCGAAAGAAAAGATAATGATCGGCGTTGTCGTCAACAACGGCAACGACCCAACGAGCAGGAAAATTGCCAAATTTAGCAGCAAACGACTCTACGACGACCACGCGCCGAAAATAGAAAAGTGCAAGAAAATCTAGGGACGAGCGTGCTCGTGTTGTAAAGCTGTATGTACATAGCAAATATACCTACCATCGTGACCTGCATGTAAACAGCCGTTAAAGGGTATTTTAGGACAGATAAATGGGTCATGGGAACAGCGTGTTGTGCATTGCAATTGAACATCGGTGGAAAAATGGCAAAAAGTGCAACACTGTTCAATTTCATAGCGAACAATTCAGGATTCCACCCAACCAATTGAACAATTCGCCCTCAGAGGTGTAGGAGGCACGCACGCACGCACGCACGCACGCACGCACGCACGCACGCACGCACGCACGCACGCACGCACGCACGCACGCACGCACGCGCGCACGCGCGCGCAAGCACGCAAGCACGCACGCACGCACGCACGCACGCACGCACGTACGTACATATATCTGACATAAGTATCGCGCAGGCGTCGAAGGGACTTTGTCAAAAACGCAACACACCTGCGAGGGCATGAGTGGCTGCTGCGCCCAAATGACCTGCGGGGGGAGGGGGTATCTACAATGTACACCTACAGGGTAGAAGAAATGCCGATATCATGACTACCCAACATGCAAACAACAACAACAACATGTGACCGCGAGTCATCACACAAATATCTTCTCAAACATTTAATAAAAATCACAAAATTACTGCATTCCAATGACAAATTGGGGCGGGGGAGGGGCGTTTGTTGAGGACAAGAGGGGCCTATGGGAGAATTGAGACCACTGACATCACGCTGTTGCGTAAAAACGTAAGTAACGAACAGAGTGGTCAATATTTCTTTATCATTGTCGCGCCGCTAACACTTTTAATCCCCCAACCCGAGAGCTCTCCAAACATGCTCGACAGAGGCAGCTTCGGCAGTAAGAGCCAGCACATACCTACCGTACAGGTATGGTTTGAGTAATCTCTTATGAAGAGTTGCTTTCATTGCGCGTTGCTGGAAGCCGTCCCACAGCCCCCGCCCCCCACGCAACCCACGAGCTCGGCGGCGGTTTGCCCAAACCCGAAACGCTTACGTTGGTGCTCGATCCGGTGAAACTGGTCGAGTCAGGGCTGCCGCGTTTGTCGAACTGCTCGTGGGTAGGAAGAGCCCCTGATGAGTTGCTGTTCGCCCTGTTGGGCTGGGTCGCTTCCGCTTCTGACTACGCGCGCCTTTAGCCGAGCGCGCACGCGGCACTTGTTAAGCACAGGTTTTGCCGAAAACCCTTGACGACGCTATCAAAGGACGGACTCTGTGTCGGCTGCGTGCATGTAGGCGTACACACCTATAGGTGCCTATAGGCAGGCATGTACAGATGGAGATGCATGTCGGAGCGGGAGGTGAGCACAGCCTAGAAATGTACATATGCGCCTTATCCGCTACAGGCATGTGTTTCTCGCCGTATGCAGGTATATACATACGTTTACATGTACAGCGGCGGTACATATGTACGGTGTTGTACACTGGTTTTACTGTTTGACTGCCCTGCTGATCCTGCACAGTACCCACCGCAACTGGAAGGTGCGACAGTGTCCGTCAATGGGAGAGGCGAAAGTGTGGGTAATTGGTACAGCTACTGCACTGGGTAATGACTCCCCATGGGCCACGACACCATTAAGCAAGAGAAATGAAAATACTCCGCAACAACGCGGACACGCCCTGACCGCTGCTCGTCGCGGGTCCGGTCGCGGACGGGCATCGACCTACTGTACAGGTTACCACTTTGCACCCTCGATATACTTACTGTTATAGGATAGATGTTTGAGTTTACAAGTAGATTATTTCGGTCTAGATCGGTGTCATATTTAGGATGTGTATCAAACGAGGAGGACTAGCATGAGTACGCCGCCAGATGCTTATGGCGAAATGCGGGAGAGAATTCTGTTTTTTTTCCCACAACAACAATTAGGGGGAGCAGAAAACGCGTTCCGCCTATTCCGGTGGGGCAGGGGGTAGGGCGGGTGAGAGAGCACGGCTGTTTGGCGGGTATCGGTGCGCATGCGGACCCCGGGGACCCCCGTGGGACCCCGCCACCCGACACATTTTTCAAAAACACAAGCGTAGGACAAAACACCGCGCTCCGCG
>JASAMY010001286.1:0-17425 GCA_030248085.1 Paralinhomoeus sp. GSCO2_6 | reverse complement strand
ACCTATACATGATTTTCCGATACAGCAGTATAAATAAAGCCCGTATGCCCAGTTGTAGCAAGCGTGGGGTGTATTCAGGGAGGTGCAGCGACTCGTTCGACCGGCGCTACGCCGACTCCTGTCGACACGGCAACTGGGAGAGGCGTTTCTACTTCGACCACCGTCTCGCTTCGTGTCAGCCCTTCTGGTACGACGGCTGCACTGCCCCAAGCCAGAACTTCTTCCAAGATCTCCAGACGTGCCAAACGACATGCCAATTGCCCAGTAGGACCAAATTGATTTTGCAATTCACATTCAATGTATACTCGCTCGTTTCCCATGCCTCTGAGGCTTGCCGCACTTGTTAGGCAAGACTAAATAAAAGACTTCACAGTAATGCAGTACTACTATGTATGTGCATTGCACTTCCCTTGCAGCTGCAGATGTTATTCTGACACTACAATGGCATGTCATGTCGCGGAGAACTACATGTAGGCTTAGCGTTAAAAACGGTCAGCGGGATCGATGACAATCTCATGTCGTTATATCGGCATAGAACATGTTCGCACCGCCGATTGATTTCGTGTCTGAAGCTCAGTCAAAGGCCCTTCAGGTTCAGCGTATAAGCAGCCGATGCAGCCTGCCGACGCTTGCCTAGAACCGCTCAACAGAGGCTCATGTGACAGCTCCTACCCTTTCTACTACTACGACAGGTGAGTCGTCAACGTTGCATAGCAAATGTAGGTAATCTCGCCGAACTGTTGCTCTATTGCAGATGGACAGGGACGTGCAAGCCGCTTGCTTATACTGGCTGCGGAGGCAATTCCAATCGATTTTTAGATCGCGACCACTGCATCAGCGTGTGTTCAGTTTTCTCCAAAAGGACTGGTTAGCAGCGCACTGTGGAAAAAACACTGCCCAAAAAAACGACGTCTAGGAACCGATTCAAACTGTCTGTTGCCAGCCAGCAGAGGACACGACTCCGAGCCCCAGTGTAAATGGAGCAGCGGACATTACTTCTTCTTTGACTGGTACTGTACGATTTTCCGCACTGTTAGTCGACGCGACGCATGCTTGGTACAGTAACCAGAAACAGTAACCGATCCAGGAGAGCGAAAGCCTGCAAGCCGTTTTTGTACGACGGCTGTGGAGGCAACGAAAACCGGTTTTCCGCCCGCAGCGCTTGCGAGACAGCCTGTTCGATTGGCTCCCAGGAGCAAACGTCGCTTGATGACGACCGTTTGGCAGAAAGAACTCCCGCGGGTATGTACGTGTCGTCGCCCCGATTGTGCGCGGCGTTGAAATACGCAGCAGATTGTATTCATTGTATTCAGACTGTTTCTATGAGATGGACGCGGGCAGGTGTGAGCACTCGAGCGCGAGGCGTCGTCCTCCGCTGCAGCTCGTCCGCTACTACTACAACTCGAACGAGAAGCGCTGCGACGAGTTCCGCTTCCAGGGCTGCAGCCCCGGCAGGAACCACTTCGCCAGTCTACGCCAGTGCCAGCGGACGTGCAGCAGTTACGTCAAACCAAAATCCATAGGTACGTGCGTGCGTGCGTGCTTGTGATCTCGGCAACTGAACTCTTCTAAACAGAGAAATGCGCGCACCACAAAGACGCGGGAGTATGTGAGGACGCCGCCCGAGAACAGTTCAAGTGGCGTTGGTTTTACAATATGTCTGCCATGACGTGCCAGCAGTTCCTCTATGTTGGCTGCGGTGGAAATGAAAACCGCTTCAAGATGTTCCAAGAATGCCAAAAGACATGCGTGACGATTAAATCAGGTGCAATTGTACGGCATCGGCATCATAGCATATAGAAGAGTATGGTATATAAATCGGTTGGCGTCTAGATCCTTGTGAGGACGAAGAAGAGGACCGGGGCAAACTTTGCGGTGGGATAATGAAGCTGGTGTATCGCTACTCTTACCACAAATCAATCAATCAGTGCAGAAGGTAAGCGTGGTAAGGTAAGCGTTTTGAACTCTTCCAAATAATACAGTGTAAACCATAAAAATTAGATGGATTTGGTAAGCTGGTTCTGTAAATAATAAACAACAAAAAAATAGTTGTCTCAATACTGTAGTGTATGCTACCCAGAAGAATGTGGACTAGGATACTACGTGATATTCCTACCGTCACTAACTATGTACTATGTAAGTCAGCCGCTGTTTGTATAGCAAAAAGAATAAATGGTTAGTAAATAATTGTACATAATAAGTCGCGGGCAAAACCCATTGGATTAGCAAACGTCCGCGAATCGCCGAATTTGACTTACCGGTGCGTCTGCCACCGCGTATTCACAGTTGATGGAAGGTATATTTAGATATCATTATGCTGGCTGTGGCAGGACTTCGAAGAACTTTTTCGAAAGCCAAAAGGCTTGCGACGATATGTGCGTCTTTAGAAATCTGACGTCCGTCACATCGGAAGGGGCAGAGGATTGTAATACTTTCGCAACTTATCTGTTGTTTTCGCTTTTCGCTTCATTGGTCGCCTACTGCAGACGGAGAACAAGAAGAGGCGGACCGGCCGCCGGTGACGGGCCGGCTCGAGCTTCGGGCGGTCAGCGGTGCGGGGAAGGGGTCGTTGAAGACGGCCGACGTCTTCCTGGAGCCGAGTCAATGCGTCGGCTTCCGCTACTCGCTGAGCGGCCCCGGCGCCCGACTGCGCGCATACCTCTGCCTGCGAGAGAGGGCCGGCGACTGCCTCGTCGACACGCTGCGCGGAGCAGTCGCCGACGGCCGTGAGCGCTGCCGTCTCGTCCGCCCCTGGATGAGCGGCTTTCATCTCTACTCGTGGTTCTTCATTCTCGACAGAGACCCCGCGCTCGGCGCGCGCTCGCCCAAGCCCAATCGGCTGCCGCCCACCGCCACCCTACTCCTCGTCCTCCCCGTCAACACGTGCGCCAATGTCTGCTAAGATCGCGCTCGCGGTCACACACACCGTTCTCTCTTTTTTTTTGCTGGTGCGCATGATCAACACATTTGGTGTCGATGTTTGTGTTTGTGTGAGGAGTTGTCAACGCGTCATGTGCTACCGTGCGTTCGTGTCGCAGCGCTCAGTGTAAGTCAAACAAGATAGAAAGTAGACCTATTGGGTTGCGTTGTTTGCGATTGTTTCGCCTGACGGAAACATTTGTGTTCTACTTGGATCTGTGATCCAATCTGTTTGGGTAGTTGGTGGTCAAAGAGAGTGAGTGAGCGAGGCCGGTGAAGTGCAAAATAATGGGGGTAACGGCACAAAGAATAACGAACGAATATTCAAATATGATGTTGCAACAACGAATATGCAAATCTAGTATCGCAAATTTGCGTATTGGAGAATTCAAAGAAACGTTTCAGTTAGTTTGATCCTAATAGTTTTCAAATTCCCGCTTGGGGATTGTGCTCTATATGTTTAGGATTCGGAGCACCAAAGTGCACCCACACGCACACACACACACACACACGCACGCACACACACGCCTCCACCATGACTGCGTCGCGCCGTCTTACCTAAACAGACTCAGAGGCTGTCGCCAGCTGCTGCTCGGCCCGCTGTCCAGTTTTCCACCGCCTCTGCTGCGCACTCGTCTCCTAGGCACGCTGCTGAGCCGGACAGCAGCTGTGAATTGTTCATGGCGGCCACGGATTGGGACGACTTGCCCAACGAGCTGAAGCAACGCTTCCTCGTCTACCTCAGCTCCGACGAGATAGCGCGCTCGTGTCGACTCGTGCGTCCGTCACGCCACGCCAGGCCTCACACATCTACGAGACGCGAACAGTTCTCTTTTCTGCAGGTATCGCGCAGTTGGGGCGACGCAGCTTGGGCGGTGCTCAATCGAGAGTTCCTTCTACTGAAGCAGCGAAATGAGGAACTTCTCAATCAACTCAAGAACCGCATGCCCAGGTCTAGTCGATGCGTACATGTTTTGCTTTTCTAGTGCTGTCCTAAAGTTCCGTTTCTTCGGCACGTTTGACAATTGCAAGGCGGGCTCCATTGTAGACGCGAGTCGGTGCAGAAGACGCACGCGCTGTACGAGTACTTCAAGCTGGTGCAGATCCAGAACAGCCACTTGGACTGGGTGGACATGGTCTTTCGGCCTTTCGTGGAGCTGGGCCTCTGCTGCTTCGTGCCCGGCCGTCTCCTCGACGACTACGGACTCCGACTGACGCGCGTCCGCGGCGCCGCCTGCCGCTGCGACGGTGCTGCGCTCTGCTTCAGCCCTCGCTCTTGGCGACTACCGAATTGCGCGCACTCTCCCTCTCGCTGCAGGCGGCTCTGTGGAGCCTTTTCCCGGGGGCGAGTTCATCTCGCAGACGGAGTCGATCCGCGACCTGGCCAAGATGGCCGTCGACTACTTCGAGGCGGCCATTGCGCCACTCCTCAAGGCGCGCGTCGACCGCGAGCCGCGACTCAAGGCCTCGGCCAGGCGCGTCGGCATCCTCGAGTCCGCCGTGCCTCTGGTCTGTCTCATAGGTGCAGATTGGGTCAAAAGCCAGGGGGGGGGGGGTGGCTGGGGGTTTCGAGCTCCCGCCATCCCGCCGGGATCGAACATTTTGGAGGAGGGGTGGTCGCAGTGGAAGATTTTGCACCAAAATAGCGTGTAAATCGGTGCTTTTTGGTCGAAAATGTGTCAAAACAATGCCTAAATAGCAGTTTTTAAGCGTTTTTGGGTCACACGACACTGAAACGGAAGCAAAAACACGCATCTTTAAGCCAATTTTTTCGATATTGGCGAGGGCCAGGCGGCTCGCTCCCGCAACAAAGCGGGATGGCCTTGGCTAGGGGGGGGCTGACCCCCCCCCCCCCCGCACCTACACCCCCTGAGCCCACCTATGGTCTGTCTGCCTTTGTCCCCCCCCCCACCCACTGGAGCCTCTCCTCTCCATGGCATTACACGTTGGGCGGTTAGGTCCATGGTTAGGTCCGAAGCCAGTTGGGGTCCATGGGCGACGGGCTGGAGGTATCCCCCGGATAAAGTGTACGGGGTAGAAAATGGTGGTGGGGGTCAAACTGAGCATTTTGCGACAAATAGCTTGCAAATAGGTGGTACTTTTTTGGGCAAAATGTGACAAAGTATGGTCTAAATGGTGATAATTTGGTATTTTCTGTCAAGCGGTCAAGCGACACTGAAAACGAGGCATAGCCGCAAAACACCTCCTCAACTTTGCCCAATTTTTCAATTTGGAGAGGGCTTTTCCCGCAGATTATCCGGGATGGTGATGGCCAGGGTGTGGGTTGCTCCCACAAAATGCGGGTCGACTCTGACCAACGGGGGGCTTTGACCCCCCCACCCTCTGCTTCTCTCGGCTACCCGCGTCGCTGCGGAATTTTTTGTTCGTTCTTTTGTCTGTTTGCTGCCGCGCGCTTATTCGATCGTTTCGCGGTGTATGCTGTATCCATGCGAGCGGTGGTCGTTGCAGACGGAGGAGTCGTCGTTGGAGGCGTATGAGGCGACGGCCGGCGGCGGTGGCGCGTCGGCGGTGGCTGCGTGCGGCTGCGCCGAGCAGCTGCTCGCGATGGATCGCCGCTTCGAGGCGGTCGAGCGCCAGATGGAGGACCTGAAGAAGGAGGTGGCCGACCTGCGTCGCGAGAATTGCGACCTACGCAAGGCGCTCAACCAGTCCAGACCCTGATCAACCTGCCCCTGTGTTTGTGTAGGCATAGGTAGCATTTCTATGGCTGCGCGTCTTTCAATCAACCAATAGTAGTAGCCCTATTTTTACGCTTTTTAGTCAGCCTTTTAGTCTGCTAGGCGTTCATTGAATTGAGCATTTTATCTACAGTCGGCGATCTGCCGCTGCCAATCGCGCGTTCCCCGCCGGTTCGTTCTCCCTTCGCACTTTGTGCGACTTAATTGTATAGGAGAGAATCGGCAGACGGGGATCGCAAAGCAAGCGCTCAATAGCATCTGACGTCTGATCCGTGTGTCTAGCTGCGTCACCGATTCGCGAAGCGTCTCCTCTGAAAAGAAAGCCTGGTGCGATCGCGGAAGGATCCTCGTGCGTTCGTAATTTTAGTCTCGACGTCGAACGAATCAGGATGCGAATAACGTTTGCGCTTTGCTGCCTCTTCGCGACTCTAGTCGGCGTTAAAGCGCAATGTAAGCCCCTTTTTTTATTTTAAAGACGAAGGAACACTAGCTAGCTGATGCGCAGGATTTGTTGAGTATCATGTACAAGATAGTGACCATGACCGGCTGAATGTGCTTCAGATACGATTTACGGTGTTTTGAACAGAGGGGGAGCAGGAGGCTTCATCGGCAACAGGTTCGGCATCAACACACTCGCTACCGGAGGCTTCAACACATTCGCCGCAGTTCCAGTCAATTTCGTCAACAACAACGGCCTCGTCAACAACTTGGCGGCCAATACGAATGGTGCTTGAAGCGTTCTCCGAAATTGTGTCGGTACCGCCGCGCCAGGCTGTAGTGACGTGCCGCGTACAGGCGGCTGTCCGACGGGCCTGGCATTCCGCGGCCTCTGCAGTGCCGGCGTGGCTGGCTGCCAGGTGCAGGGCGGCCTCACCTGTTACAACTCGAATTTTGGACAAGGCTTCCAGGTCTGCTGCGGCAACCTCCAGAATCCACTCATCAACAACAACGGCGTCAACCAGGCGCCGCTAAGCGGTCGGCAGACTCGCGCACTTTCGCTGCGAAGCCAAGCAGGCAAAGCGGACCTAGAATTTTAGCCGCGGACATCACGTGCGGCAACTGCGCCGGCTGCTCTCTCAGTACGAACGCCTGCGTCAACGGCGCCGACCCGAACGGCGGCTGCGCGGCGCTGAACGGCGTCTGCGCGGCCAACAGCAACATCTGCTGCTCGCGTGCGTTAGAGGAGTTGGCCCTCGTCCCCCAGGCGACGCGAGCCTCGGACCGTTCCAGAGACGAACCGGAACCGCGACGGCGCCTCCATTTGCAACGGGGCCGCGAACCTCTTCGGACTGTGCAACACGCGCGACGGCTCCAACTGCGCGCGCGCCTCGAACAATCAGGGCACGTGCGTGCAGGGCTTCTGCTGCAACACGGTCAGCCCCGTACTCAACGCCTGTCCCGCCGCCACGCCCAACAACGTCGGCCCCTGCAGCGGCGGTGGCCTCTGCCAGCCCAACGAGCAGTGCCTCAACGTCAACGGCAACCAGGTCTGCTGCGGTCCTTGACACCTCGCGTCGCGACCCGTCGCGCTCCACTTACCAAACATGCTCGCGCCCTCGTTTCGGTGTCATCACCGCTCGCTATATTTGACTCTCGTGTAGTCGCCTTTTGCGCCTTCCTCGAAGTAGACCGTCCTTGTGTCTCCGTTCCTTTCTAGTTCGACGACGACCCGGTTGAGCGCGTCGCGTCCCGTCTTGATCGAAGCGTAGAGCTTGTTTACGCCGAAGTCGAACGCCACGTTACGCACCGCGCCGCTTGGCCTGTACGCGCCCCATTCAATCCGCATTCCGCAAACGGAACGGACTATTGTATGTACGTGGATCGACACTCACGCTTCGATATTCGCTTCCGCTATTTCGTTTGAAAGTATCTTGTGGATACACCGGTGACGCTCCTCTTTGTTGGCCGCACCATTCATCGTGGGGCACCTTCACGCAGAGTATGGCGTTTAATCCAGCAGGCAGACGATGTATTGTAGGTTCATGGAAGTCGCAACTCACGCTTCGGCAACAGTTACGACTCGCATTTCGCCGTGGCCTTGTAAGACGAATCGGGCAACACAGAAAAGTGCGATTATACAGTGATTCATTCCTGCGATTCGCTTGCGCACTAGGGAAACTGAACAAACACGACCAACTGCTCGTGAAACGCAAGGGCCAGAGTTGCGGACAAAGCTGCGCACAAATTCCCTTTAATGAGGTGTCGTCGACCGAATCGCGACGCGAAAGCGGACATACATAGGTACTCACGTATCGGCGCAGTGAGCATGCATCAGCTTTGCAAACGGTCGGTGGTTTACACAGTACAGTGACGTTGGCAATGAAAACCGTTCAATGTTTGACATTGCAAACAACATACGGTACGATGCACAGTACACACACACACACACACCGAGAACATGCATTACAGACAAGACAGACAAGTGCATTCCTCCACGCCACGCTTGCAGCTTAGTGCTGGTGAGCGTGCGTGCCGTTGTTTTCACTGCACTCGGGTACCAAAAAAACGGCGAGATGTTGCATATGCAAATAATCCGCCTTTTCAATTGCTCACATTTCCGCGCCGCGCGCTCCAGCGGACGTCGCATCGCGTGCGGCGCGGCAACGACGACGACCTTCCCTTCTTCCGTCGCCGCACGGGCGCGTTCATCGGCAGGGCACGAACGAACGAACGAACGAACGATAGAAAGTCGTTCTTTTCTCCACTTGTCGAGAAGGGCGCGCCCGCTCGGTGCTGTGCGCGCGCCACGCTGCGCCGCCGCTGCAGCCACTGTACATTGTGCCTACCGATACGGACAGCCGCAGCAGCAGCAGCAGCAACACGTCGTCGTCGTCGCCGGCGGCGTTTGATGCGTCGCGCAGCCGTTGTCAGGGGGCGCGCGCTCGCCGCAACGCATAACGGCCGGCGGCCGCGGCGCGTCGCGCGTCCAAGTCACGGGGCGTCTGACGACGACGGCGGCGGTGCCGGTTTTCGTGTAGGCGAATCCGCTGCCGTCTCGCGCGCTATGCGTCAGCGCCTCTGTTGTTCCCCACACTCGGGTCGCCGACTCATGCGAGCCACTCATTCGACTCGGCTATTGTTTCATTAACTTCGGAAGATGAACGTTTATGCCTACTGCTTGATTACACTCTTTTCCACCGTCGCTGCCCGACAAAGAGCCCAGGTTTTGTGTACTTATTAAATGTCAGTTAATTGAACGTGAATCTCTTGCGTTCAGTGTGACGACGGCATAGTGAACAAGTGCATCAAGGACGAGGAGGTGGACCTGAGTCCGTCGGACTTCCTGGGCCTCGAGCACGTCAGCGAGGACCGGCCCACCGACTACGATGCCGCCGATCCGTTCCGAGGAGCGGACCACTTTGAAGGAGATATGAAGGGTGCGCCGCTTTATAGTGCGCTCTCTGGCAAATGTAGCACGCGAGGCCGGTTTAGGCATGAGCAAGGCGAAGGTTGAGCGCATGAACCGCGAGTACGCCAACTTCCAGCAGCGTCTTCGGGTGGCGCAGGCGAACGCGCGACGGCACGGCGGCCTCGTGGCCGAGAACGCGATCAAGAACCCGCAGTACCACTGGCCCGACGCAGTCGTCCCCTACAAAATCTCCGCTCAGTACAACGAAGACGCCCGCAAGAAGATCGCCAAGGCCATGCAGCACTTCCACAAGTGAGTCAGACAAACCCGTGTGGTGACGTCATGCGCAGTGCAATGTCGCACTAGCGTCGGCGTTCCAGCGTGTCGTGCGTACGCTTCGTGGCGGCGGGTCCGGCGGACCGCGACTACGTGTTCATCCACCCGAGCTGGGGCTGCTTCTCGGAGGTGGGCCGCACGGGCGGTCGGCAGGAGCTGTCGCTGGCGACGGGCTGTCTCTACTTCTCTACGATCGTGCACGAGCTCATGCACGCCGTCGGCTTCTTCCACGAGCAGTCGCGCAACGACCGCGACGACTACGTCACCGTCCACTACGCCAACATTCCCCACGGCAAGCACCACAACTTCCAGAAGTACTCCCTCGACAAGATCACGCACCTCGACACCAAGTCAGGCTCCCCCCACTCCCACCCCATCCCCCAATTCAAGCAGCTACATACCTATACATAAATGGTGCTCTTCAGATACGACTACTACAGCATCATGCACTACAGCGAATACGCGTTCTCAAAGGGCAAGAGCAAGACGATCGTCCCGAAGCAGGAGATCACAAGAGCTCTGGGCTCAGCGAAAGAGCTGAGCGAAACAGACGTCATAGAGGTCAATCGGCTCTACATGTGCTACGAAAAGGCGGCAGCAGTTGAAGGTACACACATCTAAATTTTCATTACATACAAACAACATCTCCCGCTATTCGATCGGCAATTGTTTTAGCGGACAAGCTTCGAGCAAAGCTGCTCCTCATCGCCATTTGTCTCGGCGTCATTGCCGCTTTTGCTGCCGCAGGTTTTCTCTTGTATCTTTACAAGAGAAAGTCGATGCGGACGCGACAGTCCTTCTTTCAAAGGTACAGTAACCATTCGTGTGCATGACTCTAGATTTCAGCATGTTTAACATCTGCGTTTGCAGCCTGTTGGACAGCTGCTCATGCGGCTGCTGTAGGCTTGCGTGCTGCATCGACACTGGCCGTCTCAAGTCAGCGTTCGGCTCTCTAAAGCACAAGTCCCACAACAAATGGTCCGCACTCCAGCATAAACTAGAATCCGGCCGTCTCAGAAGTCGGTCCGACAAAATAACTGTTCCCAAGCACAAGGTTGTCGTGGACCGATACCTGAAAGCCTGCGACGCTCCCCATGTGGAAGACAAGCCGAAAACGACGCTCTTCCATATGGCCGGCGGAGCAGAGACGGCCGAGGGCGGCGGCTCTTGCCATAAGAAGAAGGCGGTGGATGCGTCGAGAAAGCTGTTCTCCTCCATCAGCTCCAAAGTGCAATCGGCCCGATCAGCCAAGCCGCCCAACGTCTCGGCGCCTCAGCAGCAGCCCACACTTCATCACATCTCCGTCGCAAAGAACGCGAGTCTTTTCGACAGAGCAAAAGAGGCGTCTGGCACCCGCACTGCAGTGGGTGCCAAAGGCACCTCCCCCTCTCAGCCAAGATCTCAAGTGAAACCCGGCGCAGCAGGAAATGCGAACAAGCTGGTAGTAGCGGAACTGGTAGCCAAGCTTGAAGGCAAATGAGGAAAAAACCTGCCGCTTTTGCAATCCGTTGCCGTTGGTTTTTACTCTACTTATGCAAATACGTGGTTACTCTACTTATGCGAAATATCTGGATAGGATAGAGTGTTTTGTGGATAGCTTGCGCGCGTGATATTTCTATCCCGGCTTCTCAAGTTCCTTACTGCTGTTGAACTGCGAGTTGCAAGTGTATAACCGTGACCACTGCAAGCTACTGGGATGCAAACTGGTCCATCCTAATCCTAATCAACACCAAACTTGTTATTATGCAAAAAAATTTTACAGTACAAATCATTCAACGAGGTGTTATATACTGTCAGACTGACCTTCAAATCGGTCGGTCAAAAATTTTGATTTTTTTGTTGGCGATATGATTCTCAATTATTGCGAACGACGACTTCTCGTGCTTACAGCTTTTCATGGCCAGCGCAATTTCTTCTCCTCCGCCTTCTCGAGAGTTCGGCAATGCGGTGGTGTTGGTGACGCGCTCAAAAAGTCGATTCGTCGAAGGCTGTCGTCGGCGGCATCTGATGGCGCGGCGAAGGGTTCGTCTGCGGGATGGAGTGGCCGTCGCTCGGTGGGCTGGTGGCTGTTGGGCTGCGCGGGGGCGACGTGGGGCGCGGTGGCCGTGGGCGGCCTGACGCGACTGACGGAGAGCGGTCTCAGCATGGTCGAGTGGCGTCTCATCCGCGACATGGCGCCGCCGTCGAGCCAAGCGGCCTGGGAGGCGGAGTTCGACAAGTACAAGGCGTTCCCCGAGTTCCAGTACAAGGGCCAGGCGGGAGAGGAGATGACGCTGGCGCAGTTCAAGTTCATCTGGACGCTAGAGTACCTGCACCGGATGTGGGGACGGACGCTGGGACTGCTGTTCTTCATTCCCGCCGGATACTTCGCCTACAAGGGCGCCTTTAGAGCTGCCGCGCTTAGGAACTCCGTGCTCGCTTCTTCGGCGCTGATTCTGTTTCAGGTGCGCTTGTGATTCATTGATTGACTCGTGTTAGTTGAGGTGTCGTGCGTGCGTGATTCAAACCTCGTATCGCAGGGTTTCATGGGCTGGTACATGGTGAAGTCCGGCCTGGATCCGTCCCAGAACAGCGAGGCGGATGTGCCGCGCGTGAGTCAGTACCGGCTGGCGACGCACATGGGCTCGGCCGTGCTCCTCTATGCGGTGCTGCTGCGCGCCGGCCTGGGACAGCTGGCGACGAGCGCCGTGGGCGCCTCTGCCTCTGCCTCGCCTCTGCTCCGCGTGCTCGCCCACAACACAACCGGTGCCGTGTTCGCGACCACGGTCTTTGGCGCACTCGTGGCTGGCCTCGACGCGGGACTCATCTACAACACCTGGCCCAAGTTCGAGTCCCACTGGCTGCCCCGTAAGACCTGCTGCCGCTTGTGTGACGCGCGCGCTTCCTGCCGAAATGCTGCCGCTTCACTGACGTGCAGCCGAGGCGTACGAGCTGCAACCCTGGTACCGCAACTACACTGAGAACCCGGCCATGGTGCAGGCGACGCACAGACACCTCGCCTACCTGACGGTCGGCACGGCAGCCGCCACCTGGGCAGTCGGACGCAGACTGCGTCTGAACACCAAGTCGATGCCACGTTCCCTGCCCTCGAGCGTCTGTTCGCACAGTGACGCGTTCAGGTCGAAGGTGGCGCTGCACGCCCTGCTGGCGGTGACCAGCCTGCAGCTGTTGGTGGGCGTGACCACGCTGGTGCACAGCGCGCCCACCTGGCTCGCCAGTCTCCACCAGAACAGCGCCATGGCACTCATCAGTGTCGCCCTATGGCTCAGTCACGAACTCAAGCGAATCCCCAAGTAGAATGGAGCATTCCCCTTGCGTCTCTGCTTCATACCTAGCGTTCGTCGTGACCTTAGCGCTACAACACTGTTAAACCATATCCGCGGATCTACGGACTGCTGGGGTGGGCTGTTTCTATTTCCACCTAGTCAATTTGTGCTTCTGTCTCCCCCTCCCCACCCACTCGATGCCCGTACACACCCGGATCTGGCCGAGTGGGGGGTAACTTCTGGGACCCCCCCCCCCCAGTCACAGGTATGCCCGTGCACCCGGAAGAGGGGGTATTATGATTTGTGAATTTCGACTTCGTTGGCTCTTTAATGGAATTCAGTTCAGTTTGTCTTGGCACCTCAGTGTAGGCTTTTGTCCTTTGTCCCCAAAACTGATCCGCCCCCCCCCCCCTACCCCCCACCCCGCACTCCCGATGACCTGCACGTGCGTTCTGTTGTCCGTTGTCGAGAAAATAATTGTGCGGGTCTCTGTGTCGGCTTGACTAACTGCATTTCATGTGGGTATTGTCTAACTGTTCAAAGACGTGCCTTTTGTGAACCAAACGATTATTAAGGAAAAATTTGCAGGTGGCTGCAAAAAAGGTGAATATCACTAGCGGATCCAAAGGGGGGGGGGGCGGGGGGGCGTGCCCCCACCTGTCGTGGTCGGCAAAGGGGGGCAGCGGGGGCAGGCGCTGCGGGCAGAGAAGGGGCTGAGGGCAGGCGTTGGGGGCAGAGAACGTCGCGGGGGCAGGCAAAGGGGGCAGAAGAAGGGGCCCAGACGAGAGGGAAGAGGGACGAATCAGACTAATATTGGCCTATTTCCCATAGATTCACACACTCATAACCGGAAAATGTTTGCCTGCGGCGCTGTAGTGTATGGACGACTGCGTTTCGACTAAGGTTTTGACTCTATATTTTGGTTCAGCTCGCCCATCCAAAGTAGAGATGCACGTAAGGCACGTAAAGGGGGCAAGGGATGCAAGCTGACCTAATGTGACTGTTTCGCCCAATAAATAATGCTCAGATGTTGGTTGGAAAACCAAAATTTTCGCCTGCGGCGCGCGCTTTTGTGCATACTTTTTGGCCACAACTCATGCTAAGTTCCTTGAAATTCTAAGGAATGAGGCAGTTAACATTGAAAATTTCGCCTGCGGCGCGATTTCGAAAATTTGAAGAAAATGTCTCATGTGTTCTACTAAAAACAACCTAAAGAACCGCAAAAATGCAAAATGTGTTTTTTGTAGCGCCACTGCCCGTTGTAAGTGTTGAAAAACATGCGAAAAGTGGGCTGCGGCGCCAAACGCGCGAAATAGAGCTCTCCAATTGAAATTTAAACCGAAAAAAATTTTCGGCTTGCCCCCCCCCCCCCCTGTCAGAAAATCCTGGATCCGCCAGTGGTGAATATGTGACGCTATTTTGTTAAAGTCCAGTTTGAAAAAGAGGGGTATTAATCAAGGCACGCCTCAAGCCACTTATGCTTTGCAGCTGATCAACTTCAGTTTGAACAAACCGTGTATAAAAACAACCAAACGCAGCAACACGTCACATATTTGGCATTTTTTTTGTGTTCGCGTGCATACGAAGGTGCACTGGCAATTATTAGGACCTACACACACTGCATTCACATATGCCGCATGACAGCATGCCACTTGGTTGTGAGACAGACAGGAAGGACCCCATAATCTTGCACATGGAACACGATGCACGCGCAGGCTCGCATGCACGCAGGCACGCACGCACGCAAGCACGCACATGCACGCACGCATGCACTCACGCACAAGATGTAAAATGGTGCATTGCACTATGCAAACGTTGTAGGTCATCATTGGATGAAATGCCAAAAGGGGAATGACAAATGGAGCCAGCACAGTATGTATGCATTGCCTACACATCACTAACTGCAGTGGCAACATACATGTCACAAATATTAGCAGGGTGCCGATTATTTATCCAGGAAGTTTGGCTGTGCCAGGTCCATGGTAATGGCCAATGGCAATGCATTGTCAGAGAGAGATGAGATGTGAAAGGGTTGCTGTTGCATTTTGGCTGAATGAGGGTGGCTCGCACAAAAAATGCCGAATATGTGACGTGTTGCTGCGTTTGGTTGTTTTTATACATGGTTTGTTCAAACTGAAGTTGATCAGCTGCAAAGCATAAGTGGCTTGAGGCGTGCCTTGATTAATACCCCTTTTTTTCAAACTGGACTTTAACAAAATAGCGTCACATATTCACCTTTTTTGCAGCCACCTGCAAATTTTTCCTTAATACAGTGTTTTTTCGTAAGACAAGCATTGATACGCAAAACCTATGCAGGCACGCACGCACGCTCACACGCATGTATGCACACACATGTGTGCGCCCGCACGTACGCACGCTCGCACGCACGCACCCACGCACGCACGCTCGCACGCACGCACATACAGACATACAGCAGCAGACCAGAACGCACACATGCCCCAGCGTACCAAAAAAAAGCAAATGTAGCGTGTCCGGTGGAATCCCTCAATCGCAGTAGGAGACACACATCGTATAGAAACGCGCCAAAATCGGTTCAGATAATCAAAAGTTATAGGCGATCAAAAAATCCAAAATCCGCTCTGATACAGTGTACACCTGGACAAAGAAGTGTGCCGCGCGTTACTTGCAACCGGTCTGACAGACATGCGCGCACGATGGCGCGATCGAAGCATGTGAGCGTGTGTGTGCGTGCGCGTGCAGTTTTGCTATAGTGCTGCGCCATAGGGGGTACATTATGTGCGTGCGTGCGTGCCTGCCTGCGCTTGCAGTTGTGCTATATTGCTGCATTTTAGCATAGTGATGTAAAGTATGAAAATGATCGCTATGACTAGGCGGTCAACTTTCGTGTTTTAACTGAAATGATCCGACCTACCCACATCGAGTTGTTTGTGAAGCAGCCCATTTGAAGGTGTGCGTGCGTGCGTGCACATCTGCAGTGCCATATTGGTTCGTCGGAGCATAGGGATGTAAAGAATCAAAATGATCTACACGTGCAGGTGGTCAACTTTTGGTTTCAGCCGAAGTGATCCGACGTACCCACATCGAGATATAGCGATTTTCCCGGATGTGAAAATATTTTGGTGCGTCGGAGCGCGTTGGCACTAAGGAATGAAATGTTCCACACCAATTGGTGATCAACTTTATTATTGACCTCAAAGCGATCCGAGCTAACCACACCGAAATATCGCCATTTTATGTCTGGTATAATGGGGAGATGTATTTTGGTGCGTCCAATGCGGTCCAATTGTTGAAACTTTTCTAAGTTAGGTCCTGGCCATCAACTTTCCCCTTTATAGCGAAGCTCTGCGACGAACGGTTGGAGCGCCTATAGGGCACAAACTTTTCGGGTCCTTCAAAAAAGCATAAAATCGGCAATATCTCTGGATATACAAAGTCTAGACAAGAATATTTGGCACCACAAATTGTTGCCATGGGTCGCCCATACGTGCAAAGTTTCATCCTGATTGCTTCCGGCATTCGCGAGCAGTGCTCCAAAAACTTTGAGGAGAACATGAAAAAAAAAAGCCGCAAAATTGGAACATTTTTGGAACTATTGACCCCTTACAGTAAAACAAGGAAACGCGTTATGGCGCGTTCGATGCCCCAGAAGAAGACGGTTCATTTGCGCCATAACGCGTCGAAATCCGTTCAGGCAATCAAAAGTTATAGGCGATCGAAAATTCAAAAACCCGCATTGAGAAGTGGTCACATATTATGGTTGTACGCTGACGCGTACACCCTGATAGCTGCGGTTTTCCTTTAGTCGGAGGAGCAATGCTGAACTACGTCCGCGTTCACATCTTTACATTCTTTGTTGTAGTGGGAGCGTTTATGGGCTCCTTGTTTATCTTACTGCCATGTTTACCACTGGCGTACTTTCACCCGAGGGACGGTCTTCACCGAAATTCTCTAAGTTGTCCATTGGTACGCACGACTAAATTTAAAAACAAGATCCGTCGAACAAAAAAAAGTGCCGACCCTCCGTGAATGCTCTTTCGCCGGTGCGGCGACTTCCTTATGGGTTTCTACATGCACTACTGCCGGCTGGCTTGCTGCACTTTGTAATGGGGCACTGAGTTCTACGTGTCCGGTGATGCGATCGACCCTTCCGAGCCCGCCATTGTCGTCATGATACGATTTCACTCAGAAAAGAATACTCTATATTCCGCACATTGCTGAAGTCCACTTTGAAAAAGCATTTGTATAAGAGCATTGCAGTGGAGTCCACTTTGAAAAACGATTGTATAAGAGCATACAATGGTATGAACAATCAATTTGCTTGTCACATATTCGGCGTTTTTAGCGCTCGCTACATGATGACAGAATACAGTGGCACTAAGCATACCAGGAAAAGCGCATTACCTACCTACACACGCACTCACACGCGCGTGCACACGCACGGACGCACGTACATACATAGACACAGAAATATTTTATAATGTTGAAAATGATGATCCAATGAATAAAATATTTTGATTCTGCCACAGTTCGAATTACGATACCTACACATTGTTCTATTCTGCAAACATACGTGCAGTCTGGCTGGAATTTGGATAACTGATTTTTGTATCACAGTTTCAGAAATTTGTTTTGTTAATGGATGGAGAGTATACACAACAGGCAATTCAGGGTAAGAATTTAAGGAGCTGTTCTACAAACACAATCTACATTACCATACCGAAACTTCTCGTTTACCTGTCCTTCGAAAATCCGACAAACAGCATACTGTGGCCACACCATCAACATTAGCCGGCCCGGCTAGTAATACAGGGTGGTACGCGGGGCCGAGAAGTCCCACCCTGGGGGGCACGGAAGCGCGCCCCATTAATATGACG
>JASAMY010001082.1:0-17421 GCA_030248085.1 Paralinhomoeus sp. GSCO2_6 | reverse complement strand
TATACCGAAAACCCTATAATTAGCCCCCTGGAGGTTAATTGTTTCGTTCGAGGTCTAGGGGGGTGTATAATCATGGGGGGGGGGCTAATTACAGGGGGGCTTATAAACTGGAAGTGTCCAGTGGAAAGCTTTGTGGGCGGAAAGGCGCGCGGAGGCGATTTTTAAGGGAAAAAGGAGCTGTGCACACACATTGGTACACTCTAACACACTCTCACAATCACATACGTGTACATACCGATACGCGACCATACATACATACACCCAGACATGGAAAATTTTGCCTTTCAGACGATGGTCCATTTAGGGAGGGGGCGTAATTATAGGGGGGGGGGGCGGCTTATTAACTGAAAGTTGTCTTGGGAGGATGTATAATTATAGGGGGCTAATTATAGGGTTTACGGTATGTACATGTATGTAACTATGGGGTGGGGGTTGTACCATGGAGTTTGCGACCCTCTCCATTACGGTAGTTCAGAGCAATGCTCGATTTGGACAACTGAGATTATCTTAGACGTCCCTCTCCAAAATTAACTCAACGCTACGCACGTACTCTAACACTAAAAAAAACTAAAATGGTCACCTTCTGCGCATCTAGCGGAGTGTTGTACTTGAGGAAAGCGTAATCCTTGTTGATGCCAGTCTGAATTGTAGCAGCATGAGGGGCATCAAACTCGGAGGTTGGGGTGAAAGGTAGCACCCCCCCCCCCCCCCGAACCCAGTCACAAACAGCTATAAATACACGTGTGTAAGCTCAGGTGGGGGCTAATAGTTTGGCCAATTGTTTCATTCGTACAGTAAGAGGGGATTTGTAAGGGGGGGGGGGGTTGGTTAATTTTACGGGAGGGGTCAATGTGTGAAGAGCTTTTTTGGCACTGACAACACGCAGGGACTTTTGTAGGTGCAAATACACTACACACTACAACACACATGCTACACACACACACACACACACACACACACACACAGACAGACAGACACACACACACGTCAGATCATTTCGGGAGGAAAATTTAATGGGGGGACCAGTAAACTCTATATGACCCAGCAAGCAATTGTATGGGGTTGGGGCAAAAACCGCGAACAGAAAAGCAACAACGCACCTCAACATCAACTGGCACGAAAACGGAGCTGATGCCTTCGGTATGCTCATTGCAGAACTGCCACAGGTCATTCTCTGTGACATACTGGCTGACGTTGACGAGGAGGATGTGGCCATAGTTCCGGTTGCCCGTCTTCCGGCTCGCCCGATTTGATTTGACGTCCATCTCGACGTGCATAAAGTCTACGCATAC
This sequence comes from Paralinhomoeus sp. GSCO2_6, assembly GCA_030248085.1. Lineage (NCBI taxonomy): Eukaryota > Metazoa > Nematoda > Chromadorea > Monhysterida > Linhomoeidae > Paralinhomoeus > Paralinhomoeus sp. GSCO2_6. The sequence goes on along the minus strand of JASAMY010001082.1, from coordinate 16,129 downwards.
GGTACAATCGCCAATTTGGAGGTCTCTGCACGCGTCTCGAGCCTAGAGAAAAAAAGGGCTTCTCGTGCGTGGTTCAGTGTCTGTGTATCACCAACCTTGAGCGCGTGTTCCGGTCGATGGAACACGATGCTGGCCCTTGAGCGAGCGTCGCCAGCCTATAAAGGCGGATGAGATGAGGGAACCAGCGAATCTGACCGGACGGACACGTTTCGGGAAGATTTGTAATCATCCGCATTCCGCACCCATCATGCGACAAGACGGGCAGCATTCCTACAGGCGTTTAGAAGAAAGCCGGATAAAAACTCTCCTTTCTTAACGCGTGTAGATATGCCGTCCGGCTTGCCAGACAGCAAGGACGCAGAGCAGAAGCCGCACGCTCATCAATCGGTCATTAATTACCACTGGCTTAAAGATGGTCAGCTGAAAGTCCTCGACGCCGCTCAGCTCCTGGAGTCGTTGTTTGAGGTCTAAGAACGGGGTGTCTGTTGGAAAGCCGACCGCCCAGAGCTTGTTGTCGGAGAGTCGGAGTCGGCCCAAGAAACGCCAGTGGGGCACCGCTCGAAGGTCGGTCTGGAACCCTCCTCCTCCTCCGCGGTCCGGATCTACCACCACCTCGTCGCATGTCTCGCGTGCTGCCATGGCGCTGGCCAAGCTCTCGAAGCGGACATAGAAGCCCGTAGGCTCGTTGGCCTGTGAAGTGAACAGGACGAGACTACTTGCTCGTGTACAACTGGGAGTGGGGGGGGGAATGTCTTTCCAACTTCTGCACTTCTGTACATTCACCTTAGAAAGTTTGGAAAGGCAAAAAGAGCACGCTCATTTACTCGCTGTCAAGCTGTACAAACGCACTTTTGCTCTGGGATCATTGGAGACCAACTTCGGAAAATCTGGGACTCCCCCAATGAACTTTCACAGGTACGTCTGTCTTGCTACCAGTTACCACCACCGCAACCGACTCACAGCATTGTTGACTATATCGACGAATTCGAGGGCGCCAAACTGTTCAAAGGTGCGCTCGAGGTCGCCTCGCGTCACGCTCGCGTCCCTCTCGAGACGCTGATACAGAGTCAGTGACCGTGACCGCGAGGGAATGTGACAGACCGATGGTGTCAGCTGCAGTCTGACACCATTGAGCCACACCCCATGGCCGTCCGCCGAGGACTCGTGTAGTGCCTAGAGCAGCTACGTATGTGGCATGTATTTTGAGGCAATACGACATTGAGACAGGTGTATTACTGTTACTGCTGTGCAAGGGACAAACAATGGTCTTCAAAAGGCTGACATATTACTGTGCGGATTCCGGCATCCGTCCTCGACTTCTGGCAAGATGGATTGCATACATACACGCCTTCGTATGAATGCTGAACAGACATGAAATATTTCAAGTCGGTCTAGCGTCCATCTAAATGCGTGTACGTGTGTTGACCATCTTCCAGAACAGCAAAGACAGATGCCGAAAAAACGCCAATGTTGAATGGAATATGTATCGGCCTTAGCTGAACAATAGAATCGTACCATCATACGCTACAACTACAATTATGTCTTCCACGCTGCAACGCATTTTGCCTAAGCATGGTATGTGCACATACCTGATACTGGGGGGAGGGGTTGGGGGGCACTGTTATTTTTCCAGACGCCCTCGACCCCAATTTTCCCAAGGGATTTTCACCCCCACCCCACTCCTGACCCGACAGAATTTTCCCAAGCGATTTTCACTCTGTCTTTTCACCCTATTTATACCCATCGTTGACCAAAAAGTACCAGTATAACTCAAACAAATGGCTGGCTACCCCTACTTTTTGCTCTGGAGACCCCCAATTCGGCCATTTACCCCCCCCCCCCCCCAATCTTCCAGACCCAGTTACAGGTATGTATGTGCAGCTTGTCTTGTGTGTCACACAGAATGGGACATATACGTATCGTGTATTGAGTTTGCTTCTTGCAGATGTGTTTGCATGGCCAGAGTTTGTTTGCTCAGTGTGTACAGCCTCACGTTCTGGGCATCTTCAACAGTAGAATAGATGACGACTGCACAATCCGTCCATTGGCGCGTCTAAAACAATGGTTGCTAATGCTATACCACTACAGACACTGTATTGCGACCAAAAAGTACCAATTGTATGGAGCCACTTTTGCTACAGAGACGCCCCCCCCTCGCATTCAAAAACTGAATTCCCACGAGTGATACCACTGAGTTCTGCATCCCCTTGCACAGGGGCTTCTGTCTCCCACGCAAGGGGATATTCATATCCCATCCCATCCCAGGTTCAACTTGCTACATACTGCCAATCGTCTATAGTACCCCAGGGCACTACCCTTTCACCTCTCCTCGCCTGGGGGAAATATTTGAGGCCCACCATTGCTTGATTTTTATGCGGGGGGGGGGGGGGGACCAGCAGAACCGTTTGCACTTTGGAAGTCTAGATATGTCATTGTGTGTGTGTGTGCTGGAACATGGCCAAAGCCGACTGGACAGCAAGTTGTCTCCTCAGGAAGCTGTCTCTGTCTTTAGGGTGGACCTTGAAGCTTTCAGTCAGCAGAACGAACCTATTGGCAGCGACATTACAATGAGCAAAAAGTGGCATTGAGTCTGGGGATCCTAGAAGCAGCCCACAAAAACAACAACAACATCCACATGCATGTGTAAACAACGATTGGACAGTATGAATTAAAAAGAGCTCTCACCGAATCATCGTAAGCTCTTTCAATGAAGTCCAATTGGCCAAATTCTGAGAAAGCATTAATGAGTTCCTTTGCAGTAGTGAACCGATAATCGGTGTCAGTGTCATTGAGACCGGTAACGAATAGACCTGGCGTCTCACTCTTTCGGTCCTTCAAGCAATGTGAGCTACGTACCAACCAAGAAGCAAGAAAAGCAGGCGCCGAAGATTCGTTGTTACACATTTGTTTGTGAATTGAGTGCACCAAAACGCATTCAGTGACATTACGCTGCACAGTGCAACCAAATCTACTGCAAAGTGTATTCAGTCTACATACAAGAACGTCCAGACAGTCTAAATGTAAATTCTTTCTGCAGTCAGGCCTGATCCCCAACCTAACCCCCACTCCCATCAGCTGACTGCCTTTTACGCAGCAATCGCAGCACATGTAGACACAAACGGACAGCAGAGAATTGGGAAGCTTCTCACCATGGAAGGGTTTGACCACATGGTCGAAAAAGTCAGCTGGATCAGTCTTCCATGAACAATGGTGTCTGACAAGTCCTGTTGTGCCTACAAGAGTATGCAAAGGGAATTAAATTGCCTGCTTAAACGCATTCATTCGTTCATTTCAGAGTGCTGCATCAGCTTCGGCCAGCCACCCATCCCCAACCCAACAACTACGCAATAAATAAAATCTTTTAAACAAAGAATGAATGACAAAATATTTGGTTCTGTGCGTGTGTGCGTGCAGAGCTCAGAAGAATGCGACAGGCATTAATGTTTGTTGATCAAAATACAAATGCCAGTCACCTTGAAAGCGCTGCTTGTGTCCTCATAAACCACATGTATACAACCTTTTTTCGCCGCCTGAAATTCAGTAGTGATACACTACGCTGTAAGCGACAAGCCCAGAAATGGGCTTCAAAAAGATCCTGTTTCATTATTAACTTTTTTTAATAAATACATTCCTGCAGGTGCACAATACAAACATAAAGGTGGACATTGAACACGGAGTGTCATATGGCGCAGCAAACAAATTTCACTGAAAATCACTCCCATTTATTACCCATCTACCAAAGAACTTTGAAGGAAGAAAAAAAAAGCTTACGTTATCACCAGAGGAAGTAACAATTTGTTCTACAGTTCCATATGGCGAAAACATCTGGTGTATGTCAGCCTGCGTGGCGTCCGCAGGCAGGCCGAACACAGCTAGAGTGTTCGAAGGCACGCGCGCGGCGTACTGGCGACCCGCATAGTTGACTTTCATAACAGTGGTCGCGCGACCACCACCTTTGTGCACGAAATCATAAGCCTGAATACCACTGTGTTTTTGAAAATATCACGAGGTAGCGACGTGTGAGTCTAGTTTATGCTGGTGGCCAAACTAGGTAAAAAATAGGGTCTATCTAGATAGTGTTATTTAGTCCTAAAGTCATACATCACTAAGAAGTACTAAAACACCAACATTTATTTACCAACCTCACCTTTCGTTTTGGACAGGTTCGTCGTGGGGGGGGGGGGGGTCGGTCGTCATAGTCTAGAAAAATTCTGGGGGGGGGGATTCTGGGGGGGGGGTTGACATCAGACGTTTCATTGACACTGTATCCGGATACAGTCACAGATAGCCAGCAACATAGAAAGTCGAAATCCACGAACTCGCAGACAAACGCTGTGGCACCCAATTACAGTCTGAGCAGAATTTGGTACGCACCTCAACCGCGTCCTCAATTCGGCCAAATCGGACGAACGCGCGTGGTCGAGCAATATCCTGAAGAAGAAACCCTCATATGCACCACTGCAAATGCGAATTCATCCCCCACCCCAAGAATGACCCCTGGAAAGGAACCCTGAGGAGAAGAGTATGCTATATGAATGAACCATTGACCGACTCCTAGCCTTGTCCCTAATCCAGCAACAAAGAAATTTCAACCACCCAACCCGTTCAAACTGTGTCCAAGCCAGAACATTGGTGGGCAGGTGGGGGGGGGGGGTCTTACTAGGGGGGTTTCACCATAGGTGTAACTGGGTAGTGTAGGTACAGGTCACCCCCAGCCAGCTTCGGTCAATCCTGCACGAAAAGTAGGACCACCCCCAGCTTTGGCGTCGAAAGTGCACTCATTACAGGTTAGCCCCATGGTTGAATGTGTTTCTCATACTTCCCAACGTGCTTTTTCAGGCCTGCGACCAGTATTTATTGTCCAAATATCAAAAATTTCGCCTGCAGCGCTGTATTTTACGCACATACAGTCCAGTTTGGAGTCTTTCGGGTGCGTTTTCGGCCAAACATTCAGCAAATTTTGCCTGCGGCGCTGCATTTTCAGCATAAACGAAGCATTTTCAAGGTCATTATTGAGGCTGGAAAACGAAAAAATGTAATCCCAGATTCCCCCCCCCCCCCAGCGTCGACGGTCAGTTACACCCACTGGTTTCACCCCCACTGGCTATACCCGTCCTGCTTTTTTGTGGGAGCAACGCCCCCTCCCCCCCCCCGGTCATCGCCATCCTGGATAATTTGCGAAAAACCCTCTCTCAATATTAAAAAAATTGGTAAAAATGCGCGTTTTCGTTTCATTTTCAGTGTAGTGTGACCCCAAAACGCCAAAAACGCCTCATTTAGACCCCAATTTGACCCATTTTCGACCAAAAAGTACCCACTTACACGTCATTTTGGTGCGAAATCTTCCATTTCGACCCCTTCCCCCAACAATTTTCTAACCCCGACATTTTACTTGGGATGGCTCTAGACTAAAACTCCATCCCGAAAATCCCGATTTACCCACCCCTTGCCTTCGGAAAATTTGGCGATTTACCCCTCCCCTGCTTGCGCCCAATTTCCGATAAATATTCATTGATTTCATTCAGACACCCTATTAATTCAATAGACACCGATTCATCAGCGTGTTGTACACACCCCTTCCAAAACGGGGGCACTTTCGATTGACGGACCCCTAGCGAGCGTTGCCCTTAATCAAACAACAAATCCATTTAAACCACCCCACGCCACGCGTTCAAACTGTGGGCAGGGAGGGAGGGACGCATACGTGGGCTCAGGGGGGTGTAGGGGGGGGGGGTGTTTCACCCTCCCAATGGCTATAGCCAGGGTTGCATAAAAAAAAAATTTCAAGTTTTTTTTTTAAATTAAAAAAAAAAAATTTTTTTTTTAAAAAAAAATTTTTTTTTAAATTGACTTAGGAGCCATCATTGGTGCCAAATACCTGTACTATAAGATACTTTTAGGCTATTAGAGTGTCAAACACAAGTACTAGTGCTTCCCTAAAGCCTTTAGAAGCATATTTAGCATCGTTCTAGTCAAATGGTGACAAAGCCGCTGCCTCTAAATGGTCGTGTACGGTATCGCACTATGTTGGGAACCAGTTGGGAACCCCAAAAAGAGCTTAGTTTTGGTGCTAATAAGCAAGTTTATGCATGAATAACACCTAATTGTACCATCTAAACACCATTTAAACGCCTTTTTGCCACTCAAAAGCTAAATTTTACCCAAAAACAGAGAAATTTTTTTTTTTTAATTTAAAAAAAAAAATCCAACTTTTTTTTTTAAAAAAAAAAAAAATTTTTTTTTTTTAAAAAAAACTTTTTTTTAAATTGTGCAACCCTGGCTATAGCCGTCCCGCTTTTTTGCTGGAGGACCCCCCCCCCCCACTGGCCATCACCATCCCGGATAAGTTGCGGGAAACCCTCTGATTATTGAAAAATTGGGTGAATATGCGTGTTTTTGTGTCCTTTTTCATTGTAGTGTGACCTAAAAGCGCTTAAGCAGTGCTATTTAGGCGTTGTTTTGGCACATTTTGGACAAAACGCACCGATTTACGCGCTATTTTGGTGCGAAATCTTCCACTTCGACAACCCCTCCTCCAAAATTTCCGATCCCCAACATTTTACCCGGGATGGCTCTAGACCCCCCTCCCCCCCCCGACCCCCCCAGCCCCCCCCCCCCCCCCCTGGGCTTGTGGATCACTCTACACGTCTGGAGGGACGCACGGGGTTGCGCGACTTGTCGAGCATGAGGATCCGCTCGACGGGGCCGAAGTTTTCGAAGAACTCCGTCAGCATCAGCTCGTCGACGGCGTCGTCGTCGAAGACGGCCAGACGCCGACTCGCGTACCAGTCGGGAAGGGGCTGTTGTTGAGCGTACTCCTCGATGGAGCGGGACTTGACAGCGCGGCTGCCCCGTCGGCTGCCGCCTGCAGCGCCCTAACGCACACGCGTACTGCAGCAGCAACGCAACGCCGCACCCTTTCCGAAGCCGGAAAAGCTGGCCTCGTCCTCAGGCCGATGCGCTGAGGTGTGAATCGGCCTTCCATTGATCCAGCGCTGCTGCCGACTCTGATCGAGCCCTTGGAAACTATCGCGCAAGCCACGGCTGCAGTACTGCGTGCGGCGCGCCCAATTGAATCGCCCATAGAATCGCACAAACAGTGTAGCGGCCTTCATAATAATGATTTTAGAAGAATTCCGATTTAGAATTTCAGAATTTCAAATTGCACTGTCGCAATGGGCGTAGGACAAAACACGCGCTCCGCGCTCCGCGCTCGTGCGCTCACACACTTTACTTTTTTCGCATGCTTGCGATGTTCAATTCCTAGTGGGACACCGTGGGACACAGCGGGATCACCGTATCCTTCGCCGAATAGCGTGTTTTTCTGTATTCAAATTCAACTGCATCGCATCACAGTCGCGGAAACAAGCAAAATATGAAGCGCAAGATCGAGATCGAAGTTTGGGGCAGGGACGATGTGCGCGAGATCCTACAAGAAATGCGGAGCGGCACATCAGCGCGAACGGCTCGCTCAGCCGCTGAAGAAATTAGCGTGCGGCAGTCGCAGTCACCAATAATTTTTGTCAATGTTTGCCAAAACTTCTTGTTGTCTAGGACTAGGAGCTGACTGGACACACTGTCAGCAAAAGCGCGGTGGATAGGCGCGTGCGAGATGCCGAGGTTGGCAAGAGGCAGGCGTTCGGAAATTTGGCTGTCGGCACGCGACCGCAGTCGACCCCGTCGGCGCTCGCGCTCGGCAGCAGCGTCGACCCTGCTTCGGCTGTAGGTAGGCACGCGACCGCAGTCGACCCCGTTGGCGCTCGCGCTCGGCAGCAGCGTCGACCCTGCTTCGGCTGTAGGTAGGCACGCGACCGCAGTCGACCCCGTCGGCGCTCGCGCTCGGCAGCGGCGTCGACCCTGCTTTGGCTGTCGGCACGCGACCGGAGTCGACCCCGTCGGCGCTCGCGCTCGGCAGCGGCGTCGACCCTGCTTCGGCTGTAGGCACGCGACCGCAGTCGACCCCGTCGGCGCTCGCGCTCGGCAGCGGCGTCGACCCTGCTTCGGCTGTCGGCACGCGACCGCAGTCGACCCCGTCGGCGCTCGCGCTCGGCAGCGGCGTCGACCCTGCTTCGGCTGTCGGCACGCGACCGCAGTCGACCCCGTCGGCGCTCGCGCTCGGCAGCGGCGTCGACCCTGCTTCGGCTGTCGGCACGCGACCGCATTCGACTCCGTCGGCGCTCGCGCTCGGCAGCGGCGTCGACCCTGCTTCGGCTGTCGGCACGCGGCCGCGGTCGACCCCGTCGGCGCTCGCGCTCGGCTGCGGCGTCGACAGTAGTATACCCCCCCCATCTACGCAGAAAAGTTACGCCCCTTCGTCGTAGATTTTCGGCGTAACTTTTTCCTTTATGGGCGTAAACAATTCGGGCGTAACTTTTCTGCGTAGATGGACTATTAGGCGCCGACAGGATTCTCGCAAGTGCATCTACGTCGCTTATTCGTTCGTATCCATGTGCTTCTGCGCGATTGATGTTCGTGTGCATTGAACGGACCTACGTGTGACGGCAACGTTTGTTCCTACATTGTTTGTATGCGCCGTACACGTGGCAGCGATGGTTTTTCGAAATTTTTCGTCAACGCGGCGACCGGTCGCACGCAGAGGGACCTAGACGCACATGAGGCGCCAATCACAGGGGGGGCGCGTCGCGGAACGGGTGGACGCGAACGGGTGGACGCAAACGAGCGGGCACGCTCAATCCCAGCGCTTCTCGGGCATCAGTATCGGTGGCAGCTGGGCGTTTCGACGAACGGAGAGGGGCGCGCGGCGGCGAGGAATGGCGCTGGAACGGCGCGCAGCGGCTCGGTGGGCGCGAACGGCGGTTGCGGGGCTCGTGTTCTCGGCATCCGCCAGGGCGCCGTCGTCGTCGTCGTTGTCTTCAGGCGCGACTAAACAAGACAACAGACGTCAATTTTTTTAACACTTGCAAACAGCACGACGACCTTGGGCGGCGGCTTGAGCCAGGGCGATGAGGCGCGGCTCGTCCACCACCTCAGGCGTCGGCGGCAGTCGGACGGCGTCTTGGCGGCGAAGAGGCGGCGGCAGCTCGTCGGCGGCTTGAGCGAGGGCGACGAGGCGCTGCTCGTCCACCACCTCCGGAGTAGGCGGCAGTCGGACGGTGTCTTGGCGGTGAAGAGGCGGTGGCGGCATCTCTCCCCCAGCCGAGCGAGCCATTCCGCGCCTCGGTGGAGTCGTCAGCGGCGGCGGCGGCGGCGGCAGCGGAGTAGGACGGCGGCGGCGGCGTGCGGGCGTAGTTGAAGGCCTGAGGCGGCGGCGGACCCGGGTAGCCCTGCGGCGGCGGCGGTGGAGGAGGAGGGTGCGTCGGCGCGCCCAGTAGCTCGGCAGCGCCTTCGATGTGGTTCAGCACGACGTGGCCCAGGACTTGCTGCGGGTCAGAGGAGAAGTAGCGGCAGTCCTGGCAGCAGAAGATTTCCATCTTGTACATTTTTGTTGAGAAGAAATAATGGTAAATCCAGGAACCGATCAGCCGTTAAGTACTGGCCCATTTCGTCAACGAAAATCTTCGAAAACGCAGAAAGAATTACTGCTATATTTACATGTCAGTTATTACTACGGTAAAATTATTTACATGTCATTGCAGTATGGTAACGTTATTTACATGTTTGTATTTTTCAAACGTACGTAACTATATTTGAACGGATGGTCTAGTTACTGTCACCGACACATGCGCACAACTTTTTAAATCGACAGGTCGCTTTGATAATTATCGATTTTAATTTTGGAACTGACAATGTGCGAGTACTTTAGCAATCAGACAGCCGTTTGCGATACGAGCATGGTCCAGATTCCGCCCAACGTGTCCAAGGTCAACGCGTGAACCTGTGCTTAGAACTCCCGAGATTTTAGGTCCTGCTGAACTGCGCGAACGCCACCGCCAAGCAGATCCGAGCGTTCCAAGCCAAGTTCGACAAGGACGGCCCCGAGATGATCATCCCCCTCCAGTGCTACGTGGAGAGCGTCAGTCAGGGCAACAGTGAGTAGCACATATGCGTGATCGCGGAACAAGTGATAAAAAACACTAATTTAGATCTGTGGACGACGGTGCTCTGCGTGTTCGTGCTCGCGGCTCTGGCCATCTTCGTCCTGGAGGTCTATCGAAAGAGACGCCGCCGCGGATCGCTGTGAGCGTGCTAGCGAAAGGTGGCAATGCGAAAACAGCCTAGTTGCAGGAACGCCGCCACCAGTGACAACGAGATCAGTGAATTGTGATCACTGGCGATCCCTATTAGGGCGTGTATGGGAAGACCATCGCATTGATCTTCCCTAAGCGCGTTGGATCCTTGGGGTGTGGCGAGAAGAGTTGAGTCGCGAGCGCCTCCATGAATCTCGTATCAATGCCGTCGGCCCGGCTGAGAGGGTCTTTCTCCAAGAAGAGAATCGCGTCCGCGACCGGCACCTCGGTGGCTGCTGCTTCCTTGGCAAAAGCTTTGAAGACGTCCTTGCGATTGACGAGCGTCGCCAGCTCCTCGATCAGCCGTAGCTTGTAGCGAAACTGGGACGAGCGCTCATTGCAGTCGTGCCCTGCAGAGCCGTATGGGTGTCTGCAGCCATAGCAAGCGCGGCGTCGCGCCTCGTACAGGTGGTGGAACGCGACCTCGGCGAAGCTTCTCAGGTAGCAGTTGTAGGCTGTTACGTAGCGCTCCCCTCGCAGGTTTACACCGAAGTATTTCACGTCAGTGAACGGCTCAGTGCACACTAGCGTGGCCTGCTGAATATCACTGGAATCCATAGGTTCAAAAGTCATAGTGATTGTGCCTCAAATGAGGGAGCGCCGCCCTTATGTACCCTAGGGTTTAGCAGACGAAAACCTGACGAAAAAGAGTGAGTCATCACACTGTTCAGAAGTATTAGAGACCATTGTGTGTTTACACGTGTAGCTGTTGACTCATCACATTCTTGTGCGTAAATTCTACCCTATAAAAGCCAAGCGATCGGGAGCACAGACATCACTTACCAAAAATATGAATTCGCTCTTCTGCAAACTCTGCAACGTCCGCTGCTTTTCTCAAGCCTACTACGACACCCACTTGGGGGGCGCTCGTCACAGGCTCAACGCGACGCTGGCAGAGGGCAAGGTTCCTGAGTGGTACTGCCAGCTCTGCTCGAAGGTGAACACCACCCCATTCCTCAACAGGCCTAAACCAACCGTTTCAAGGCGTGCTTCAACCAAGAATATTTCGCGAATCACCTCCTTGGACGACAGCACACCGAGGCCATCCAAGCTCGCGACGAGCCGTCGGCACGGACCCCGCAAGTTGAACCCGTCGAGATGCCGCCTCAGCCTGCCGAAACGGCGCCCCAACAAGTCGGCTCTCAAGAGAAGGCGCCTCCCGAACCTGAAACGACGGAGGCCCAGCAGCGCAGCACGCACAAAGAAGGCGGAGATCACCAACCGCAAGCCAAGTCGAACCACTCCAAGTCAAAGAAACGCCAGTCGCCGGTGGAGGAAGAAGCAAAACCTGTGATGATGAAAACGAAACGAAAGCGCACGCGCTAAAACTGTTGCACCGCCACCCTAGACTATTGAAAACATGGATGGGGAAGTTCGGACTATAGCATGCATGCAGCAATAGCACAGCAACAGCGCAGCAAGCAAAAATAGCAAAACGTTTTGCCGCATGCGGATCAATGCGTGCAGTAGCATGTATGCAATCAATGCGCAAGCATGCATCACCATGTCGTGCACAAGCATGAGGCTTCATGCAACAGAACAACAACAGCAACACAACAACGTTCACATCCAACAAAACACAGGCCGGCTCAGCTTCGAGCGCAGACGAGCACCATTATACCTGAAGGAGATATAGGTTTTGCCTACACTAGGCTTACGCTTACCATCATTATAGCTTGAGGCTTAAGAAGCTACTTTGGCGCTTTGGCACGGAACCATGACCCGTTTACGCGTTTTTCATTAACTTACTGTGGAACAAAATACAACTGATATACCTGATGGTAGGTCCCGGTCGATGGCTTAATCGTCACCAAGCCTAGCGACTCCAAGTCTTGCACTTCGGTCAGGCAGCTAGCCGCCAGCCCTTTCATGAGCACCCCGCCTGCGTGGTAGAGGCCGGCCCGACCCCAGCTGAAATTCCTTCCAGGTATATGCACAAACGTGGGGGCTGATTTTGGCTTACGTCGTGTTTCCGCTGTAGCTGGGATTGTCGAGCCTCGCATTATCCCAGCACAGTTTCCCCTTGAGGCGTTGGTGGGGCTCGCACAGAGCATTCGGCCCTCCTATACTGGTAAAACTGTGGTTTGCAAATGGGTTGGCATTCCCCACCCGTGTAGAGGTCGCCGCAGCTCTTGAGGGGACACTGAGACGTTGCGCATTTGCCCTCTTGCACGCGCATGACGACCTCGTCGAACTCGTACTTGTAGCCCGCCTTGAGGTATTGGATCACTTCGTCTTTCATCGCCCAGTTTTTTAAATCTCCGGCGCCCAACGGAGGCCTCTGGAGTCCGGCGCCGTGAGGGCACTGGATGCCGACGCTGAGCTGACCCAAAGCGATACAGCCGTCGGCCCCAATCCACAGAGGCTCCTTCGACACGGGTACAAGCTGGCCTCCCCCGCGCAGGTAGAGCACTGCAAGGGGGAGCACCCCACCGGATAGACGGTCTGAAGAGACCATTGCATTGTGCTCGACGGGATGGGGGGGGTGGGGGGGGGGGGGACCCTGAATGCTGGTGCTGCCCGACAGGTCCCTCACAAACACGACCTTGAGCGCGTGCAGGAGCGCACCGTTTCCATGGATGCCGATGTAGTGGTTGAGCTCATATCGGAGCTCCATAACCGCCATGCATCCGCGCTTGTACGTCACCTGCACAATGGAGAGAGGGAGGGGGGTTGAATTATAAGTGAATGCTTTTAACGACCTGCTCTCCGCCGATACTCGCCGCGTTTAGGAGCTCGACGATGGACTCGGCGTCGCATGTAAATGCCGCCTTACCACCCCGCTCGAACATGTCCAGGGAGCAGTGGCGGGCGAAGCCGTGATCGAGATTATCGAGCGCAACCGTGGCCCATGGGGGGCCAGAGGGTCCAAGCAAAGGCATCCGCATCTATAGCATACTCGTTGCATTGTGCCTCCACACCCATGTCATACCTTTGCCAAGGGAAGCAAGCCGGCGTAGGGCATTCTCGCAGGTTATAACACCTCTGCCTTAACACAAAAGTGATCATTTCTCACCCTTCCCCTTCCCCACCGCGCCTCAATCAGACAATCAGGCATTCGGCAGCATAGGGCCATCCTTTTGTCGATCCATAGGGCGATCCTGAAATGTACAAGTGTGTATTATTTCGTGTACTTTGCGTTTCAGATGGCTTCTGTCTGGTGGCGAAACCCTAGCAGGGGAGGTTTGAAGAGGACACGTCACCACGAACAGAAGAGGAAACGATGACTCATCACCCCACGTCTAGACAACCCAGCAGGGGTCATTTCGAACAACAATCGAAACGAGGCCACGTCACAATGAAAACCGCCAACTGACCAATGAGGTAGCCGGACACGTGGCGCGAAACCGCCCCTACTGTGCAGAGGCCCCCTTATAAGGTAGTTCGATTGAGGAGGTCGTCACTCTTCTTGCGAAGATGTTTACTTATGCTGATTTAGTCGAGCTATGTGCGAACAAGAGCTACAAGTGGGACAAGCAGCTGGCCGACGAGATCCTCCAGCGCTACACGGAGCTCTTCCCAACTGGCGTCAACTCCACGCCCGAGTTGGCCGAGTTCTTCGACTTCATCTGCCCTGACGACGACGACGACCAGAGAGGCGGCGGCGGTGTCGACAAGCCCTTCACCATCCGCCCCCTCGGCGAGCGTCAGTCCAAGAAGTTCCACACCAAGTGCAAGGCATTCGAGCTGCACCTGGAGCCTGGCTGCGACGCGCACCTCACGGCCGCGATCGAGGCCGTCCTCAGCACCGCCGCGGCCAGCTCGTCGTCGACGGCTCGCATCGGCGTGCGCATCACGAACAAGGCGTTTGAGCGGCCGGCGCTGATCCCCTTCACTGAGAAGGCCAAGTTCTCCGTCGAGCGACTCCAGCACCTTCTACAAAGCCTCCAGCAGTCGAACGCATCGGCCCGACTCGAGGACGTCCGCATGGAGGTGACGACGATCGACTTGCCCCGCACCGGCGGCAAGGGCAACGTCGTGCTCAACGTCGACCGCTGGATCGAAGGCAACTCAGGCAAGAGGAAGCAGACTTTCATTAGGATCCCAGCCCATGACGACCGCTGCCTGACAAGGTTTGTTTGTAAATTCCGTCAACTGTACCTGAGGTGTTTGTCTCTTTAGAGCGATTGTAACCGGTATCGCCAAGGCCAAGAGCAACGCGTCGAGGGGGGCATTGCGTCGCTACAACACCCTCAGACGAGGAGACCGGGGTGGCTGTACCCTACAGAAGAAGGAGGCGATGAAGCTGGCTCGGCAGTGCGGTCTGCCTCTCAAGGGACCCTACGACCTCGCCGCGGCCGCCACCATCCAGAGGAGCGTGGCGGAGCTCGACCTCTACATGTGGGCGGTCAAGGGCGCCATCCCCAAGCTCGAGTTCCGAGGCCCGGGCACCGGCGCCTGTCGAGTCGACATTCTGCTCCACGACGGCCACGCGACCCTTATCGGGTCACTCCCGAAATTCATGTAAGTCTTTACCTGTATACACTAATCAATTGACTCAAAGCGACTGTGTTTGTTTCAGGAAGTGCAAGTACTTTTGCACAGGCTGCAACGAGGGGTACGACCAGAGGCGCGATCACAAGTGCGACAACACCTGCCCATACTGCTGGGGCGTAGGCGGCCGGTGCGAGAAACCAGATGGCGGCGAGTACAAGCATTGCGCCGATTGCAAAAGTAAGCAAATTTTCATTTCCTAAACTCTATTCTAACCAGTGACTCTTGCAGGGAACTTCGCAAACGACCCTCGGCAGGGCGCCGCCCAGCATAACCCCACGCGCCCCCACAACGGTACCGATCTGCGGCTGGGTCAAGGTCTAGACCGTCTCCGGCTGGGGCGTGAAGAACAGCAACCGACAGCAACTGCCTCAACGCCCCCTGTCTCCTGTCCCCACAGCTAAGGCAAAAGACCGCGGGGCCCCTGTCCTCATGGCGCCCATCGACCTGGACAAGGAGAAACAGCCCGCCTTCATGCTCTGGTCAGTTGTCCTTATCGTTCTCGTTATCATTTTCAAGTGGCGCTATTTAGGTACGACTTTGAGTGCTATGTCACTCGCGAGCTAGAGGACGGAACGCGCGCCCACGACGTTGCTCTGATCGTCGTCCAGCGGTCGTCGGATGGGTGCTACGAGAACTGGGACCGCGCCGTCCGCGGCTGCCCTGCGTGCAAGGGCCACCACGAGCTCATCTTCTCCGACCGAGACCTATCCGGAGCCTCTGGACTCATTCATGATTTCTTTGTTCCCCGACCAGAACAAGAGGAGGGCTCGCCATCCGCCAACTTCCCAAGGCTACGACACCGTGATCATCCTGGGCCAACTGGGAGCGGGGGTTAGGGCCCGACATCATCAACAGAGCTCTCAAGGTGCTGACGCTGGAGCGTAAGACAGACTGACCCTCAAGGATTCCTTCGTCTTCTGCCGATGACTCTGAGCCATCCGAGACGCGTTCGGCCTCGACACGAGAAAGCAGTACTTCCCTCTTGGCGATGAGTCGAGAGAAACGGTTCAACAAAGGGCCCGTTCTTTGACGCCTCGTTCTACGACGCGGACCACATGAAGAAGCGGGCGCCAGGAAGAAGCTGCTCGACTGGCTGCAGGAGCAAGATGGCAAAGAGTTCGACATGAACAAGACGCTGGTCGAGTACTGCGTCACGGATGTCGACGTCCTCCGACAGGGCTGCTACCGCCTTCCGGGACGCCTTCGTCGAGCTGATGCGGCTCAACCCCCTTCGCCTCGGCCACGACCATTGCCTCATCGTGCATGAAGGGCTTCCGAGGCAACTTCCTGTCCGAGGACACCATCGGCATCACGCCCCCCAACGGCTACCGCTACCACGACCTCCAGTCGGCCATCTCGCCTTCAAGTACTTCATCTACCTGAACGAGTTCCAGGGCCGACAGATCGCCCACATCGGCAACTCGATTCGCAGAGAAGATTGGCAA
>JASAMY010002900.1:0-17386 GCA_030248085.1 Paralinhomoeus sp. GSCO2_6 | reverse complement strand
TAGTGCTTCATCTGGGGCCTTGATCTCGGATCATTTTTTCATTGGGCATTTTTTGCGTTCATAAGTTCTCAAGCTAAAGTATTAACGGATGTAGACGTACGCCATTCTCAGTTAAATTTGTGTTGCTTTTAAGTTGGAAAGTTGAATAGAATCTACATACAAGAAGAAAGATGAGGTCGCGAAGCCGAGGTCGAGGACGTGGCGAGAGGCGTCCGCCGACTGCGGGACGACCAGCTCGGCAGAAGAGCAGACGGGCAGTCCGACGTGCGCCAATCGAGCGTCCGCCTGCGACTGCCTCGTCCTCGGCGACCACCAGCAGCCGCAGGCCGTCGTCACGCTCCGCATCCGCGACGCCGCAGACGCCGCTGACGCCGCTCGTCCCCCTGCCGCCCGACGCCGTCAAGCAGACATCTGCGGCCGGCTCCCAGTCGGCTCTCACGCTCTCCACGACGGCGCCCCCGACCTCCACCGCCGCCGCCAAGTCCGCGCAGCGGGCGACGAAGAAGCAGAAGCCGCACACATCGGCAATGACTGCAGCGCCGCCGAGCATGCGCGGCGCGCGCACCGCCACCCGGAAGCATCCTGGGAAGCAGAAGCGGTTTTCGCCACCTCCGGAAGGCCTGCGCATGGAGGGCTACTACCACGGATACATGCCCTACAAGTACCTGGCGGAACGCATGAAGATGGACGGCAGCTTCGTGGTGCGGAAGAAGGCGGCGACCAAGGAAGGCGCGGGCCGGCCGTCGCAGCTGATCCTGTCGGTGGCGGTGGAAGCGGAGGGCCAACTCCGCGTCTTCCACCACCAGATCCTCAAAGTGAACAAAGGGGCCGCGTGGCAGCTGGGTGGTGTGGAGCGCGAGAAGGTCGGCGACCTCATCCGCTACTACGAGCAAGGCCACGTGCCCATCCTCGACCCGACCGGCCACGCTCCGCCCGCCTCCCTCCTGCGACGCGTCGAGCGCGCCAGCTGGCAGCTCAGCCACGACGCCATCACGAGGCAGCGGAAGCTGGGCGAGGGCGCGTTCGGCGAGGTCTGGTCGGCCAGCGTCGAACTCGTCGACACCAAGCGGCGAGTCACTCGCAAGCAGCCGGCCGCCGTCAAGATCGTGTCCGATGTCGATGACGACGCCGTCCACGAGGTGCGACTGCCTCGACGCGGCGCCGTGCCACTAACGCTTCTCCGTTCAGATTGTCCGCGAGGCGAAAGTGATGGAAAAGCTCCGGCACGACAACATCGTGCGCTTCTTCGGAGTGGCCGCCGATCGGCAGCCGTTGATGCTGGTCATGGAAAAGTTGGACGGTGGTTCGCTCAGCGACCACCTGAAGAAGACAATCAGCCTGCTCGACCGCCTAAAAATGATTCACGACGCCTCGCTGGGCCTCAGGTCGTCATCGCTGCGCCTCCATATACTCGCCAATCGCCAAACTGCGTCTTTTTCAGCTACCTGCACGGACGGAACTGCGTGCACAGAGACATCGCCGCGCGCAACTGTCTGCGCGACTTGATGACGGGCCAGGTGAAGATCTCGGACTTTGGCCTGAGCGACTTGCGGCCGCCCGGCGGCAAAGGCAAAGCGTCAACGACCAACGTGCGCATGGCCATCCGCTGGCTGTCACCCGAGGCTTTGACCCAACGTAGGCACGCAGACTGGCTGTGTTGGAGTAGGCCGGAGGGTGATGCGCGACTCGTTCAGGCCAGTTCAGCGCCGCGAGCGACGTCTGGGCGTTCGGCGTGCTCTGCTGGGAGGTGTTCGCCAACGGTAATGAGCCCTACCCAGGGCGCTCGCTCAAGGAAGTCGGCCCGATGATCGTCAACGGCCAGCGCATGCCGCCACCAGACGGCACTCCCACCCAAGTCGATGGCGCACCTCATGGAGTGCTGCTGGCAGCACAATCCCAAGCACCGTCCCACGATGGCGGCGGTCGAGCGCTTCCTCGACGCCGTCCTCCGCTCCCACGACTACGACGCCCTTCCCGCGCAGCCCAAGCTCGTCAGGCTCAAGAAGAAGAAGGAGAAGAAGAAGGCGGCGCCCGAGGACACCCAATGATCAGCCACTCTCACTCGAGTTAACCAACCCTCGCATCCGTGTCGCTAGCTGACACGCACGCCACTAGCTCGACTGTCAGAAAAAGAACGGCTTTGGATACGATTGCGCAGATAGAAGCTCCACGGACTTCGAAAGAGCTCCACGAAAGACATAATACTTCAACCAGTGCAGAAGATCGGTTTACTTTCATTTTTTTAATTTAAAAAATTAATGCTTGTGACGAATACCGTTACTTGTGTGCTATATTGTATTAATAGGCCAAACAAATACCTCTAAACATGGGGTTATAATAGAGTAAGCGTAATTGTCAAATTTGAATTCAAAGGAAAGAATGCTCGTCTTAATTGTTTTATGGGATACAGTAGTGCACTATGTATCAGGTCGCAACACAGTTTATTTAGTTTGAGTACTAACATGTTATTTTATGCATAAACGTGCAGTTGTACTGTGGAGGCGATGGATGGGCCTGTCCGCGGGCCGCCTGGAACGTCTAGAGCCCCGGCGCCGTCAGAGCGCCTGAGTCCGCCGCGTGTGCACAAATGCGGACAAACACGCCCCTTGTCAACACTGCTACCGCCACGCTGCTCGTCGTCGTCCGGATGATGGCTAGCACTAAATCCGCGCACGCTCCTACAACTCGAGTTGGTGGTGAGGTGAAAAGACCTGTCCGACGTCGACCGCTTAAGGCCGATTTATAGTCGTCCGCGTCCGTCATCCCCCATCCGTCGGTCTTCATCCGCGTCCGTCACCCAAAAATTGCTCGATTTATAATCATCTTCTTTTCGTCCTTCAAGTATTAAATAAATTGGGTCTCGCGTGGAATTCCTTTACAGATTACGGTAGATTTGGGTATTAAGCGCGCAATCGTAAGTTCGTCATACAGTAAACTCCTTTAATGCGCACACTTTCCGTACGAGACCCAAGCACTTCAACGCACTTCTTTTGGGGAATGTGCTCAAGAATGCTTACTTCTTTGGGGATGTACCCAAGGATGCTTACTTCTTTGGGGGAACTACCCAAAAAGGATGCTTACTTCTTTGGGAGATGTACCCAAGGATGCTTACTTCTTTGGGGGATGCACCCAAGAATGCTTACTTCTTTGGGGGAACTACTCAAAAAGGATGCTTACTTCTTTGGGAGATGTACCCAAGGATGCTTACTTCTTTGGGGGATGCACCCAAGAATGCTTACTTCTTTGGTGGATGTACCCACCCAAGCATGCTTACTTTTCTTGGGGGATGTATCCAAGAATGCTTGCTTCTTTGGGGGATGTACCCAAGGATGTTTACTTCTTTTGGGGATGTACCCAAGGATGTTTACTTCTTTGGGGGATGTACCCAAGGATGCTTACTTCTTTGGGGATGTACCCAAGGATGCTTACTTCTTTGTGGATGTACCCAAGGATGCTTACTTCTTTGGGGGAACTACCCAAAAAGGATGCTTACTTCTTTGGGAGATGTACCCAAGGATGCTTACTTCTTTGGGGGATGCACCCAAGAATGCTTACTTCTTTGGTGGATGTACTCAAGCATGCTTACTTTTTTTTGGGTAGTTTGTTGTTTGTAAAAGAATGTTTACTTCTTTGGGGGATGTACCCAAGAATGCTTACTTTTTTGGGGGATGTACCCAAGGATGCTTACTTCTTTGGGGGAACTACCCAAAAAGGATGCTTACTTCTTTGGGGGATGTACCCAAGGATGCTTACTTCTTTGGAGGATGTACCCAAGGATGCTTACTTCTTTGGGGATGTACCCAAGGATGCTTACTTCTTTGGGGGAACTACCCAAAAAGGATGCTTACTTCTTTGGGGGATGTACCCAAGGATGCTTACTTCTTTGGGGGATGTACCCAAGGATGCTTACTTCTTTGGAGGATGTACCCAAGGATGTTTACTTCTTTGGGGGATGTACCCAAGGATGCTTACTTCTTTGGTGGATGTACCCAAGGATGCTTACTTCATTGGGGATGTATCTGAGGATCTTAGGGATTCCCCTCCATCCTCGCCGTTGAGCTGTTCTAAATATGGGTGCATGGATGGCACATCACTGCTCCAGACCAACACCTGTCATCCTTGTATCGCACACATATAGGTTGCAAACACATGATCTACTGCTGACCTCTTACGCTCATTCTCTTGTCTACAGTGCAGGGGCTGCACACATCATGGGTGATGGTAAGTCGGTGGTGGCTAGGGTGGGGCTCCTCGTCCAGCTCCTTGTCCATGCACATCTTCAACTCGGATGACGGCTCGAAGTGCTTTTCCACCCACAGCCGCCACTGACTGACACAATGCAGCCACTCCAGCTGGCTACAGCACCAAGAAGTGACATGCACCTCCTGCCTTGGGACACTGGATGCAGTCGCTGGTGGCCGCCGCCTCGCCAACCCCTGAATGTCGCCAGTGCAGGCGCTCTGAGCTGACCACCACCACCACTGGACTCTCCAAGTTAGAGGACCTCGGCCCACCTCAAGTGACTCTTGTTGGCCGTCTCGAGGAAGAGGGCCATAAAGGTGAGCACGCCCAGACGCTCGCGCCACAGATTCAGCGGCCGTGAACACTTCTCGTCGTACACCATCGACATCGCCCAACAGGCGGTCTCGATTTGAGCATCTGTGAATTTTTGACGTCCTGCCAACAACAAACGTGACGTGAGTGACACCAAGGTGAGGCAAATTCACAGACTGTTCACACGATTCACAGTCAGTGACAAACCACAATACAGTGCTGTGGGGCTCACAAAAAAATGCTGCTGGAGGACTTTCTAAAGGACATGTTGTAAAATTGTAGTTTCCCTCCATGCTTTTCATTATTACATCGACGAGGCGGAAGGGGGGTAGTAGGGGGTGGGGAGGTTTCGGGGGGATCTAGGGAGGAACGGGAGGTTGGGGGAGGGAGGGGCGGAGCGGGGGGTAGGTGCGGGTGGTGGTGGTTAGGGGGCGGGAGAGGGCTGTGCCTGGGGGGTGGGCTGTGTGTGGGGGGGGGTTGGGTTCAATCTTTAAAAAGCAGCATATACATTTAACCGACAATGCGTGGGTTGTGTTATGCGTGCTCGAGTCGCGGGGCGGCGTAGGCGGAGGGTTTTACAGTACACAATGATAAAAAAAGGGGGGGGGGTGGGGAGGAGGAACTTACACGGGGGGGGGGTTGGTGTCTTGTGGCTGTCCCGGGCGTAATTTACACAACATACACACACACACACACACCGTAGGTATATTTACAGCAGGCATATTTCGAAACTTGAGCCAAAAAAAAACAGAATGCAAATAATGATCTTTAAGTATACTGTGACAGCTTTTGTTACCTACTGTATTCATTCTGGCTACCATAGTTGCACTCTGGAAATTTTCTTCTCTGCGCACGAATACGTTACACCGTAGTTACGTCAGGTTGTTAGCGAGTCCGTCAGGACTGGACCTATAAGACAACTTTTCGTGCGCAAACTTTCAATCCTTTCCTAATCCTTTCCTATCTCCAAGACTCAACTCCTGCTCGTTCTCGTCTTTTCTACACCGACATGACACTCTCGAATGGTCACAATCCACATTGTAAGTGTTCAGCCGTTTTAATTTCGTTTATGCAGTGCTCAAATATTCAAATTTCTTCTGGGGATTAAAAAGAGGGTGCGGCCTAAATAGAAACAACGAAAACCAACGGAGAGCGTCGAGGACGCGCTCTTAAAAAAAAAAAACAACGCCGACACACCAAAGCAACGTAGGGGGGGGGGGGGCTCCAAAATCAAGAAAAGAAGCGAGATCGGCGTCACGTTCGGCACACTAGCTAGCTGGAGTTTCGGCAGTTTCCAACTCCTTATTTATGGTGGGGGAGGGACGGGGGGGGCGGTTCAGCTGACGGAGCAGTCGACACGGCTCAGTCCCACTTCTCGGCCCCGCTGCCGGCCGACGCGACGCCACCGAAGCCGCCGCCGAACGCGCCTCCGCCGGATGCAGTCGAGCCGCCGCCCCAGTCGGTCTGAGAAAGGGAAAGGGCGCGATTGACGACCCACGCAACCGCCGCAGCCGCCCAAGAAAAGCGGCGCGTACAGTCGAGGCAGCGCCGCCGCCGCCGCCGCCGCCGAACATGGAGCGCGCTCCGCCGCCGTAGTCGCCGCCGCCCGCCTCCTCCTGCAGCCAGTCGGGCACGACCTGCTGCGCGTCCGACATCACCTTGACCAGCGAGGACGCGATCCGGCCTGCGTCGACGGGCGAGTCTGTCTGGCGCAGAGAACAAGCGGCCGCACAAGCGCCGACGGAGACGCACTGTCGACGTCGCGGTCGTAGAAGGAGGTGGCCCTGCCGGCGTTGCCGACGCGGCCCGTGCGGCCGATGCGGTGGACGTAGTCGTCGATCTTCTCGGGCAGGTCGAAGTTGATCACGTGGTCGACGCCACGGATGTCGAGGCCGCGCGCCGCCACGGACGTGGCCACGAGGATGGGGCACTTGCAGAGCTTCGACCGCTCGTCGCCCTCGAAGTCGCGCAGCGCCTCCTCGCGCTGCTTCTGGTCGCGGTCCCTGCAGCAGGCGCCGTCGGAGTCGTCTGCGCACCTCGCTCCCTCGAGGCCGTCCGTCCGTCCAGGCCGCCAGCCACGCACCCGTGCATCGAGGTCGACGGAACGTCGAGCGTCGACAGGAGGCTGGCGACGAAGTCGGCAGTGCGCTTGCGCTCGACGAAGATCAGCACCTTCTTGCGGTAGCGACCGTTCTCGGCGGCGCGGAAGAACTCCTCGCGGTCCCTGTCGAGGATCTCCAGCAGCTTGTCCTTCTTGCTGCGCGGCTCCACCTACGATCGACAACGGCACATGCGGGGAAAGGAAGACGCGAGGCGGCGCGGCCCAGCGACGGCTGGCTTACCTGGACGACCTCCTGGACAATGTCCATGTTGGCGCCGCCGACGATGCCGACGGCGATGAAGACGTGGTCGGGGCGGAGGAACTCGCGCGCCAGCTGCTGCACGTCCTCGGGAAACGTCGCCTGCAACGACGCGTCCCTCCCTGCCTGCCTGCCTACCTGCCTCGCCGCCTCCCGCGCACGCAGCACGCACCGAGAACATCAGGGTCTGCCGCTCGTTGACGGCCGGCATCTCTCCGTCGCTGAGGATGCTGCGCACCTCGCTCTCAAAGCCCATGTCGAGCATGCGGTCCGCCTCGTCCAGCACCACGAAGCGGCAGCGCTTCAGCGACAGCTGCAAGCGGGAAGGGGACATTTGACCGCCTTCGTAGCCCAACGGATGGGCGCGGACGCACGGTGCCGTCGTTGATGAACGCCTTGAGTCGGCCGACGGTGCCGACGACGACGGACGCGCCCTTGGCCAGGCCGTCCATGTGGTGGCGCACCGAAACGCCGCCGTACACGACGCGCACGCTGCACACCGTCTCTGCAACGACTCGCGCCGTCGTCGCCGTCTCTGGGCAACAGCGCAGACGACAAGGCAGGTGGAGAAGGGAACGAACGCGCGGCGAACTTGCGGCCCTCCTCATAGATCTGCTTGGCCAGTTCGCGCGTGGGCGCGAGAATGAGGGCCGCGGGCTCCTGACGGCCCTGCAGCTGCGTCGACATGTCCTGGCGCGTCAGGATCGACGTGAGGATGGGCAGCATGAAGGCCGCCTGCAGCGGTGCGGGGAGTGAGTGCGTCAGGAAGAGTCAGTCTGCTGCCCGCACGCGCACCGTCTTGCCGGAGCCGGTCTGCGCGCAGCCCATGATGTCCTTGCCCTGCTGCAGCACCAGCGGGATGCAGTACTGCTGGATGGGCGTCGGCTTCTTGTAGATCGACAGCACGTTCGCGCGCACCGTCGGCGTCAGCCCCATCTCCGCGAACGAGCTGCCAGCACGCGCCATCTCAGCTCAGACTGAGACGGTGGTGCGCTGACCGACACCGACACGAGAACTCACTTCAGCTTGAACTGATGAAATTCTTTCGGCACTTGCACTTGGGCGTCAAAGAACCGCTCGAAGTTCTCGCCTGCGACAGCGCACAATTACACAGCAGGACACCAACAGCACACAAGAAGAGAGACCCTGTTCGATGTGCCTCATGATCAGTTCCTCGTCGTCCACGTCCTGAGGCACATAGGTGACGGGGGCAGGCCGGTCGCCGCCCTCGCCCTCGGCGCGCTCCTGACGCGGGTTGGGACAGTCGCGGCTCATGTGGCCCTCCTCGCCGCAGTTGAAGCAGCCACGCCGACCGCCGCCGCCGCCCGCGTCACCAACTGCGCCTAAGACACACACAGACATACACAGTAAGTACCACAATCTCAGGGAGTGAATTCGTACCAGCGCCATCGCCACCTCCGCCGCCAAAGCCGCCGCCGCCGCCACCACCTACAATTACACAGGATAAACCACACACCGTGCACACATCATCACGCAGGTACAGTTACCTAGCTGAAGGAGGTAACAACAGGCGCGGATGACTCCCCCTCCCAAACCACACCGCCACGCCAAGACAGAACGAGGCCACGGAAGCAGCCGCAGCCGCTTAACAACATCACGAACGCAAAGAGGCAGCCACCTCCAAAGGCAGACGAGGCGCCGAAGCCCCCGCCGCCGCCAGGGCGCTCCTTGCGCGGCTCGGTGCAGTCGCGCGACTGGTGGCCCTCCTGGCCGCAGTTGTAGCAGGCCCCTGAACGGCAGCTTCCATCAAGCAGTTCACTGAGTACATGCATTCACAACCTCCGCCCTTGCGCGGCTCGGGGCACTCGCGACTCATGTGGCCTTCCTGACCGCAGTTGAAGCAGCCACGGCCGCCCCCGCCGCTGCCGCCGAATCCGCCGCCGCTGCTTCCGAAGCCGCCGCCATTGGCCGCGCCCGCGTCCCGGCCAGCGCCGAAGCCGGAAAAGCCGCCGACGCGACCGCCCTCATCGCCTGAACGACAGGCACTCCGCGTACTCATCTACGTCGACCACTGAGCACTGACGTCGTCCTCCAAAGTCCGCGCCGCCACCACCAGAACCGGGCTTCGCCGTCCTAGAACAACACGCCTTGGATAGAACAAAAACAAAAAAAAACACAAAATAGCTTCATTCAAGACAAGACCAACTGACCAACCCTCTGCCAAATCCGCCTAGGCCGAAACTGGACATTTTCTTGTATACAAAAACTTGCTATTACTGTATAACTACGTGTTTCGCAAATAGAAACTTATGTGAACAGCAACTTTGCAAAAGCAGAAAAACAGAAACAAAAACTAAGAATGAATAAAGAGAACGAAAAGCAAATGGAAAGCAAGTCAACGATGCACTTTCACACCAAAATATAATTTCAGTAAATGAGAAAAAACATTTACGCGAGCCATATTGGTGTCGGAACAACGAATTAACCAAAACCTATAACAATTTGTTCTCCAATATTTGCATATCTAAAACATAGCTCCCTTTTGTAGTCTTTTTTATTTGCATAACTTGACAACTGTACTGTGATTACTAAGAATACACTGTGCAAATTACGTTACTTTGTTGTCTTACTTACTTTGTCTTTGAAGAACTGCAAATAGATTATCAGTAATTTGTCCTCTGACGTGACAACGAGTGAGTCATGTGCATGGAGACTTAATGCTGAAGAATAAATATGGTAAATAGGTACTTTTCTTTTCCTTGGGGCTTTTCAGTGTATTTTTGACTAAAATATTTACCACAATAAAGTACGATTCTTCTTCCAAACTCACCCTGCTCCCTTCTCTCTAAAAGAAACGGTTCTAACCCTCCCCTAATCCAAACTCGCCTATAAGTGTGACCCGCAGTGGGCAGTGGCTTCGATAACTATGCGGTTGAACCTGCATGCTACTCCACCCGTACAACAGGGGGCACATACCTGTAACTGGTACCCAGCAGCTGCTCCCCCCCCCCCAAAAATATTGGGTTGAACAGAAAGCCGTTGTACAATGTATACATTGTTTGTATCGGTACGGTTCTTTGCAAAGGATCGGTTGCATGTCTGGTCGAGGCCACAAGGTTACAATGCAGGTATAGTCGTGCGGCTGATCATTGGCATGTCATCTGCGGTTATCGTTTCATGGGCAACTCGCTGACGGCCGCTAGGCGATGCGCCACGTCCAATTGCTGGCGACAGCGAAGCCGGGAGCGCGCCGCAGGCGGCGAGCGCGAGCAGCGCGACCCCGGCGCTGCCAGCAGCCATTTCTCAGTGCTGCTCAGCAGCGGACCTGCGCGTCGCGCGACGCTCCTACACACAAACGACTAGGTTCGCACAAACGACTATACATGGCCATACAACCTCTCGAACATACATTGGATCTGGAATGTGCCAACACGACAACAACTCTAACCCAGACAGCCAACGCTTCATTCACCAAGTCATTCAATCGTGTTTCTTTTGAGTAGTCGACGGCTTTTATTCCACATCAGCACTGTGTGCTCGCTCCGCGTTCCATCATCCATGCACATTCAGAGTTTCATTCGGAGCAGGGAGTCACTGGGAGTGCAGCAGCCCAGTAGGGGGAGCGGCGGACCTGCGAGATGGAGGGTCGACGGCGCCAGTCGAAGGTGAGCATGTCGTCGATGAGGAGCTGCAGGGGGGCGCTGAGGCCGCGCTCCTTGGGGTACTGGTAGCGGCGGGCGCGCTGGCTCTCGACGATGAGCGCGTTGCGGCCCACGTGCTCGTCGAAGGGCATGCGGTCGCAGACGGTGACGTAGAAGACGACGCCCAGCGCCCAGACGTCGCCGCGCAGGGGGCAGTAGGACTGGCCGAGGAGGATCTCGGGCGCCGAGTAGGCTTTACTGCCGCAGTACGTGTTCGAGGTCTCCGAGGGCCGCAGCTGGCGGCAGAAGCCGAAGTCGGCGACGAGCACGCGCCAGCCGGCGTCCGTTAGCAGGATGTTCTCGAGCTTGAGGTCGCGATGCGCCACGCCCTTCGAGTGCAGGTAGTCGACCGCGCCCACGAGCTGGTCGAACCACACGGCCGCCACGCGCTCCTCCACCGCACCCACGCGCTGCACGTGACTCAGCAGGTCGCCGCCAGTCGCGTACTCCGTCACCATGTACAGTCTCTGCTCATCCTGAACGCGTCCCCTTTCGCGTCGGCCGTTGAGCGCGCACGACGCCGCCATTCACCGCGAACGAGCAGTAGAGCTCCACCAGGTTGGGGTGTCGCAGCTTCTCCCAAATCGACCTTTCTCGGCTGATAAACTTGAGTCGATACTCCGCTGTGACTCGCGCAAAGTCTACAATCTTGACGGCCGCCTAGAAATTGATCGATCGCCGCAGTCTGCCGACAGACGCACACTCGGATTCGGTACCGGCGTGCCGTCGGCGCGCTCAGCGAGGCGCACTTGGCTGTAGCGGCCGCTGCCGAGCTTCTTGCCGCACTTGAGCAGCAAGCCGTTTCGCTTCAGCTCGAGCAGCGCGCCCTCTTCGCCGCCCTCATCTTCCTCTCGTCGTCGGCCAGGCGGCGGCGGCGGCAGCGCTGCGGCGGCGCGCGCGATCGCCGGCTCGCCCGCCTTGTAGAGAGACGGCCTCAGCGCTGCCGGCTCGATGCCCACTTTGATCTTCTTCGAGTCCGTGTCACCGGCAGTCTGACCGGTCGTCTTCTCTCGCCGCTTCATCTTTTTCTGTTCTATTTACACTCCTTCAATTACTTCCTTCGAATAATCCGTTCATCGATCGTATGGCTTTGAATCATATGTTGCGAGGAAGCACGTGTGTAATCTGTATTTCGATCAGCTTTTAGCCATGCTTTCCGCGTGCCTGCCCTTCGTGCGTGCGTGCGTGCTTGCGTGCTTGCGTGCTTGCGTGCGTGCGTGCGTGCAGGTCACGTCAGTTCTGGATCCACCCTCCTCCCTCTTGAAAGGATATTCATAGAGACGGCGACAACGCGGAACGTCTGGCGCGAGGAGACGGCTCATCCACCCCCGCTCGCGGTGACGACGCCGGTCGCGCGCGCGAGCGCGAGCGCACCTTCTTTGTGAGCAGGTTGGCGCCGAGCCTTTTCGGCATTCATCAAACTAGAGTACCTCCTCCTCCTTCGACGCCCACGAGGTCGGAACTGCATGGCTGGCGACCCCGCCGCGCGCGTGACATCACTTGTTCAATTGTCATTGTCATCGAATAGGTATGCGACGCGTGCAGCCGCAGTCCGCCAGCGTCCATCAACCGATCTGCCGTCTGCTTGACAGAGAAAGGGGAGCTGAGAACACGAATTTTCACGGCGCTCCCGAAGATGATGACTCCCGTCAACATGCCTGCCGACTACGTCGGCAGCTCAACCCCGCCAATGCAGCTGGCGGCGCCCACTGCAAAGGCGTCTGCCAAGATGTTTGACTCCGTCTCGGACTCGATTCTCTTTACCGAGAAGAAGAAACCAAAGCGCAAACTTACGCTGTCCTACACACCAAACGGCCGCCGACTGCGCGACGGCGAGCCGACGACGCCGCTGTCGCCGCCAAAACTCTGGCACGAGCTGATCACTCGCGCAATGGTCAGCCGCCTCCGGCCAGACGAGCGCCTGTCGACAACTGAAGAAGATCTGCAGGCTCGCGCAGACGCGACAACGACTAGTGACAGCGGTCGGAGACGACACGCATCCGGTAAGCCTCACGCATCAAGCAGTTTTGGCTGACAATCTACGGGCGCATCCGTTTGTCTAGAGGGCGAAGTCAGCGTCGACAGGCAGCCGGTGGAGAAAGACGAAGTTGACACCCAGAGTACGACGTCAGAGACGGCCGCGCCGTGACAGCCGCGCAGTTCGCGTTCCCACCGCCACGTTCACATGCACGTCCGCTGACTACTGAACAGAGCTGATCGGATCCATGCCGCTGCGATCTCACAGAACGTGTCGCGAATGAGCCGATCAGAACGCTGCGAGTTCTCTCTGTGGTGTTGCTTTAAACTTGTCTGCCGAGCAGAAAGTGCACACTGTCGCCGTGGACCTGTTCCAGGCTGACTCTTTTATTGTTCCAGCCAGTTCGTGCATACACGTACATTTTATACCTACATACATGCGGCACTCATTCCGCATATCGCTAGCGCACGACGCTTATTGTTAGCTCTATGGGGGTTCGCTCTAAGACTGTCGGCTGCTTGCGCTCTCTCCTCTCTCACTCGACTTCTTGCCACAACTGGCCGGCTCACCGGCGGCGCGAGGTTATCAAGAGACGGACGCGCCCGGCACCGCGCGCGCGAGAGCGCAAACGCAATCCGGCGAGCGCCCATTCACACGCGCAGCTTACAAAAGGCCGCCGGCGCCGGCGCCTCATGACTAAGGCACCGCCGCCGGCCGCTCAATGGCCGAGACCGTCTGGACGGCGCCAAATGTCAAAAGCGGCGCCGACCCGACGATCTCGAAGACGAACGAGCGGACATGAATCAGCTTCTTCGTCGGATTCCTCCCAGCTGTCGAATGCACGCTAAGCGGCCTACCGAATGCACGCGCTAGGCGGCAGAAATGACTAACACCTACGGCTCAACGACTAACTCAACGACTACGCTCAACAACAACAACAACAACGACTAAGATGCAGCGTACCTACTAACGCACACGCGCGCACACACACAGTAGCGACTAGCAAGACTACTGTATGGGCGTAAGCGCATGTACGTACTCTACTGGCTCTCTCTCTCTCTGCTTCCTCACACTCCTTCCTCACACTCCTCCCCGGGAAGAACGACTTTCGTCCCGAAAGTCAGACTTCGTCGCTGGCCGCTGAGCTGTCCGTGTTGTGTGTGTGGCGCAGGAAGGTGGCGCTCGTCCACGACGCGAGCGATGGTGGCGCTACTGGGCAGCATGACACTGCGACGAGAGGCGCGGCCGCGACACTCTGCTGGAGAGTGTAGAGAATGGTGACTGTTCCTTGGATGGCGCTGTGGTGGTGGACAAAAGTAATGGATCAGCAACTGGCGTTGGGAACGTGTCCAACGCTGAGCGCGGTATCGCGATATCTTCTTTTTGTGCTTGCAGCTGCCAGTGGTCTTGGTGTGCAGTCTTGTATGGTTGAGCTTGTGTGACGTTGTAGCAGCGGTCACCATGGGAGAAACGCAATATACGAACACGGCTATTTTACCAGTCTTGAAGGACTGGTGCCGAGCAGCGGCAGGGGACAGCGCGCCCTTAAATTGAAGAATGGCCGGATAGTCGATGAGGGTCCCAAGCCTCTGATTGCCTCCGCAGAGGTAGAACGTGTTCGCAGGGGACAAGACAGCGTCAGCGTTGGTAGAGAGCAGCATAACTTGTAGTAGCGCAGCCATTAGGGCCCTTCTGACTGCCTTCGAGCCTCCACCGGCCTTGGCTCGGCACCATATGCTCACCTTGGAGCTGGACCTCTTGTCCTTCTTGTTTGACGCGTCTTCCGGTGTCTTGCCCCGACGAGCAGATCGCTTGTCTACTCGCCCGTCTTGTGGTGACTGTGCTTTTTCCAGGGTCTCCTTGGTGGTATTAGGATTGGCGTGAGTTGGGCGCGACAGTCGAGTGAGGTGGCCGGGCATCGTGACCTTGCTCTTGGTTGTTTCTTGTGTTGGTTGTTGCTCCTCCTGCGCAGCTGGAGGTTCAGACGCCTCTAGAGCGCTAATCCACTCGGCACTGGAGCTGGTGGTGCTGGTGAAAGAAGACCGGGTGCTGCTGCGTCCATGATTGCCACTGCGCGCAGCCGGGATGGGAATCTCCACGTCGGCGTCAGCGTCGGCGGGCTCTCCCGTAGGTGTTGAGTCGTGCAGCTCGAGGTCAAATGGCTGATAGAAGTGAAGAGTACACACTCTGGTCTGTGCTTCGTATTCCCAGTTTGTTAGACGAGTGCTGATAGATTCAAGCAGCTCCAAGCGTCTGTCGTTGTCTGTCTGTTGTCTCAGAGAACCGGTGTTGGTGTCGTTTGTTGGTTCACTCCCAGCAGCGCTGGCGCGGTGGTGCAGCGCGTTCTGTGGCGCGTCTTCGTCGTTGACCATGGGCTGCATTTGTAGGTGGTTTAGCCGAGTCAGTTGTCTGTTGCGGAACTGACACGATGGATTACTGTTGCAAAAACCGGCTGTGTAGTAATTGGAACTGTTGAATGTCTGGGTGTGGGGTTGTGGAAGGTTGGAGCTCCGATGGTGTTGTATGTGTGTCATTCCGCCAGAGGAAGTCACTCGGCTAGGAGTTTCGTAGCTGAAACTGTTGACATGGTCATTTGGTGTAGACCTTTCCCTGCAGTCGTCAGGGCAGAAAGCGCTCGTATGCATCGGCGAAGAGCACGTGAAACAATGACGAGGCCCGTCAAGGCGGTCATTGCTGACTCGTCGAGTGCTGCTAGCGGGCCGACTCTGCTCTCGCTGGCGCTTGTGACATTCCGAAATCCAGTGATTAGTTAGGCCACACCACAGACATACGCGTCTGTTGTTATGGTTTACTGGTCCCCACGACTGCGATCGGTGCCCACCAGCGTCTCTCCCAAAACGCTGATCGAACCCAGCGGCAGCGGCCACTTGCGGCGTTCTCACTGCCAAGTTGTTCAGCTGGGCTTGCCCATCTTCGGAGACGCCCAACGCGGTGGCGCTCCCTTCTGCGATAGCTCCAAGCAGCGCGAATGGCTCGGCAGCACTGGCGCTGCTACTCGCAGGCAATGTCTCACTCAGGCGCGATCTCAGGCTCTCTACCCATTCAACAAGTGGAAAGTATCCATTGACTGTATCGGGGCAAAGCACCCTCGCAGTGTTTCGCAGCGAATTGGAGTATAGCCCGTCCAGGAAGATTTGGCGCAAGGTTCCGATGTGGTCGTTGGCAGCAGGGTTGGCAGCGTCAATGACGGCGTCTCCATAGGCAATCTTTCCGAGTTCAAGCAAGCAGCGACCAAATTCCGGAACGGATTCAGTCACAAGTTGTTTCCTGATGTGTAGCTCACGAATTGCGTTAGCCTTGTCCCGCGGATTACGGTACTTGTTACGCAGAGCAGCAGATAAGGCCCTGGGGTCGTTCTTGACTGCAGCTGTGAGAGTGGCGGCAAACTCTGCTGCACGTCGAGTCAATCGGCCTAGCAGTAGCTGTGCTCGCTGCGCCTCTGGAGCAGAGCACTGCTCCATGACGTTGGACACGGTTCGTAGCCACTTGTCGATCGAAACTGTCCCATCCCCCGAGAAGAGCGGCGTTTTCGACAGTTGCTCGTACACTGTGTGGTTGGCGTTCGCTGTGGCGAAGGTGCGCAATACGCTGTCTAGCTGTTCAGTGTTCTGCCGCGACCGTAGCTCCTGTAGGGAAGTGACCAAGTTGTTATACTGCTCCTGGGAGATGGCCATGTTGTGGTCGTTCGCGTTCGATTGATGCCCGGCTACGGTAGGTCCAACTACGGTGGGTCCGACTACGGTAGGTGTTTCAATCCCGTCCGCGCTGTCACTGTCGGACGCGCGGCGCACCGTTTCTGTGGAGCTATTGCTCTCGTTGGAGTTAGTACGGTGCCGCGTGTCACGGTCGCGTTGTAGCTGGCGATCGACGACGAGAGCGTCTCTGGCTGCGTTCTGGAAGACGGGCGTACCTTTGTGCATAGACTGGAGTCTTGCTCCTTGCTCCTTGCTCGCTTGGCTGGTTGCTGGGAACTCGCTTGGTTGAAGTCTGCGGTCCTGTCTGCTGCGGTCTTGGCCAGAAACAGCGCGAGGCTGCCGGCTCGTCGACGGGGAGTGTTCTCAACCCGCTCTTGGCCCGAAACAGCACGAGGCTGCCGGCTCGTCGACGGGGAGTGTTCTCAACCCGCGCTTCTGCTCCTCGGCTGGCCGTTGCTTGTCGATGCCTGTCGCGTGGCCCTGCTGCCTCGCCCCCGTCGATGTCCCTTGGCCGAAGTCTTGGAGGCGCCCCGTACAGGGCTCCAGTTGTTAGCTCTATGGGGTTCGCTCTAAGACTGTCGGCTGCTTGCGCTCTCTCCTCTCTCACTCGACTTCTTGCCACAACTGGCCGGCTCACCGGCGGCGCGAGGTTATCAAGAGACGGACGCGCCCGGCACCGCGCGCGCGAGAGCGGAAAGCCGGCGAGCGCCCATTCTCACGCGCAGCTTACAAAAGGCCGCCGGCGCCGGCGCCTCATGACTAAGGCACCGCCGCCGGCCGCTCAACGGCCGAGACCGTCTGGACGGCGCCAAATGTCAAAAGCGGCGCCGACCCGACGATCTCGAAGACGAGAGAGCGGACATGAATCAGCTTCTTCGTCGGATTCCTCCCAGCTGTCGAATGCACGCTAAGCGGCCTACCGAATGCACGCGCTAGGCGGCAGAAATGACTAACACCTACGGCTCAACGACTAACTCAACGACTACGCTCAACAACAACAACAACAACGACTAAGATGCAGCGTACCTACTAACGCACACGCGCGCACACACACAGTAGCGACTAGCAAGACTACTGTATGGGCGTAAGCGCATGTACGTACTCTACTGGCTCTCT